>JBBPCX010054128.1:0-14562 GCA_037974365.1 Hydrocynus forskahlii | reverse complement strand
GAGAAAACGAGACACAGGTGGAGACAAGGGAGACGAGGAACAGGTGGAACTAATAGGCGGGGCGCGATACAAACGGGGCAGGCACACTAGGTAGGGGACAAGGGAGTACAGGAGGGAAAAGGAAAAGGAACTAATACTCAGGGGACAGGGACCGGGTTCTCCGAGGCGGCGGCAAGGTAACCGTCACACCAGCTTTACTGAGTATTTTTCTTTGTTCATTCATCATTACAATGATATTGTAACCATAGCAACCACAGCTTGTGTTGTACAATAAATGTCATCATCCTGTCAAACAAATCATGAGTCAAAATCAAACAAGTGACACTAGCATACAAGCTAACATCATCTTGCTGACAAGGACATTTTAAGAAATTAACATTTTTATTTTATAAAATGGAGAGACTTGCATCATCAAAGAAAGGTTCGACACTCTGTCTATATCTTGGCAAAGAAGATAGATGCTGGATTTAACTGTAATTTACAAGGCAAACTGGGAAACTGGCCAGTAGTTTGGGCATTCTTGGCCCTTGTCAATGTTGCTTAGCCCTCTTTGTCTGCTCTTTTCCTCTATTTTCTTGATATGTGCAGTTTTAATGATAGAATCAATCCCTTTTGCTTCAGTTGTGAATGTTAATGCTGCCACATAAATTGTGTTTTTAAATGAAATAAATATTTAGCAAGAAAGAAATGAATTACAGTTAAAACTTATTTTAAATCTTAGGTTAACTAAGATTATTGAAATGCTAAGTTATTGAAATGCATCTGTTTTGCTACTTGTTGTAAAGTCCACATTTTATACAGGAAACCAAAATGCATTTTGGCTTGTACTGAATGCTTTTATGAACCATGATGCTGCTGCAAAGGGCGGCGCTTTTGGGCAGAGAATGCACATCCTGGTTGCTTATGGCGGAGAGAAGAGTGACAAAGAAAGAAGGAGGCCCATAGAAATATGAAAATGGCAGTGTGAGAGTGGAGGGAAAGTGGTGAGTTTGAGAGAGAAAACACTGTAGCTCAAAGAATCAAGCTTAGCCCAATAAGGATAGTCAACCTCAAGAGGATCTAAAAAGTGGAGAAATAGTTTTGTTTTAATTTTATGCATTCTGAAACTAGGATAAATATTGTTTATGTTGGTATTGTTAGTTGATATTGTTTTTATAGTGGGGATTGGGCTTGGGCTTGTTTTTGTCATTGCTATTATCAATTGCACAGCATAGTTTGTTTCTTTTAGGTTCATGGTTTCCTATACTACTCCTAAATACTGTACTACTTTGGGGCAGTTGGTAGCCTAGGGGTTAAGGAGTTGGTGAACAGGTTAAATGCAGAGGAAGAATTTCATACTGTTCACACTGTGTGCTGTGGTGTGTTCACATATGACAAATGGTCACTTTACTTTACATATGAATAGTGTATTTTCTCAAACAATAACACGTAACTGATAAGATTTGTGTTTTAGAACATTTCAGATTTGTGTTTAAAATTTAAAATTGTACTTGCACGTGTTCTTATATCTAATTTACTTGTACTTATTTCTTTATTTTGTGTTTCAGAAAATTCCAGATTTTTTTATTTAAAATGTACTTATTTGTCTGAATGTTTGCATAGTCAAAATGAGCAGTTCAGGATACATTTCACTGTGTGTTGTACTTATATGACTATGCATGTGACAAATAAAGAATCTTGGAAAATCTTGAAATGTATACCAGCTCATACTGTTTCCAATTAGCATAGTGCTAAATGCATGCTCCAAATAAAGTCATCCAAAGTAATTTCTTACCAACTTGCTTACACTGTTTGACACCCTGTAACATATAAATATGGACATATGGACAAAATTCAGGCTTCAAGATGACTTCTGAGTATGTCTCCTGCTTGTATGTATTTTAGGTGCTGATTTAGACCAAAATATAATTTCCCAACACAAGCAGCCCATACACTGTAAGTACACTGACAGACAGCTTCTCCAGCCTAAAGCAGCTCTACCAGCCCACCAGATTAACAGCTATAATGGAAATCACTAATTTTAGCGGAAAAAAAAGATTCTTGAGGGCACTCAGCTTTTTTTTTGGCACATTCTCTCTTTCTTCCCTCGGTGCAAATTTCTCTCTGACACTAAACCCCCAGTCCACCCCCCCGCTGTGAGATCAGTGCTGTGTTAAATCTGACGGACCCCACAGACCGCAGAAAGCAGCGCATAATCACTACAGCCGTCATATTTGCATCCACAGATGCTACAGTCAGTAATAATTTAAAACTTAATTTCAGCCTTCCAGCAGAAGAGCAAGCTGAGCTTCATCAGCATCGATACTGCTGAGAGAATACAGTGCAGTTGAGCACAGTGCAGTTTAGCACTGTAACTCCACAAGACAAATATAAAACTTTAGTCTTATGAACAGGTTTAACCCCTTTAACCTCTTAAAATGTCTCTAAGGCCTTGCAAACTTGCACATTATTATAACACGCACACTTTCATAGATAGTACATCACAGCTAAGAACAAAGCATTTCTGTGAGACAATGCGAAATGTGATTGTCCATTTGCTATGGTGCTACCGTGATTGTTGCTAGGTGTTTGCTGCAGTGTTGCCAGGTGGTTACTAATGGTTGCTTTGGTGTTGCTCGCTGGTTACTACTGTTACAACATTAACATCATCTTTAACTTCTAATTTTTTGTGATTGAACTTTTAAAGGCGGTCGTCTGTTTCCATTCATATTTCACAACTCTCGCTTCATTATCTGGGTATTTTGTAAATGAAGTGGAGTTCCCCTTTAAAGTGTGGATGTGGCCGTGACATATAGAGATTAAAACAGTACAGAGAAAAAGTTGCCATCCAGCAAAACTGGCTCTCGCTCTCAAACTAACACACTTTAGTCTCATTAAAGCTCATTTGAAATCTGCTAACTGAGCTGGCAAGCGGCGAGCTGCTAAAACAGCAGAGAAAAAGTCCAGCTTATTATCCAACATGCATGGCAGGGGGCTGGTGGGAGTGGGGGGTGTGCATGCAAGGCTGCAGGACAAAAAAAAGCTCAGAGCTCAGAGAAGTTAGATCCTTTCGCCACAAAAATTTACAATGTTACACTACCACACTTTAGTGTCATTAATATGAACACATTTATCACCCAAAACAGTGAAGATACGGCTTCAGATTAGTCAACTGACCTGGCTAGTGGGCCATGAACTGCCGACTCTGATTCTCTCACTGTGCAGCATGTAAACCACCAAACCAGGTGCACATTAACAAGAAAACAAAAGTGTCTGAAAACAAGTGGAGGGAAAGGGGCCTCACATCAAAGCGTTATAAGTAACACCAATAAATCATTTCCTTATTAATTATGTTTTTGAACAGAAATCGAGTCATTCCAGTCATGGGGCTCCTCTCCTCTCTCCTAAAGTCCACCTCTTTAGCGCTGCAGCCACCGGCTCACCCTGGCTCACAGAGTGAGGTGACACCACAATGGCTAAACATTTCACCTTTACAGGTCTAAGGGGGAAATTACTGATTAATTGGGGAGGATTCAGGTGGCCGTGGAATCACAAAAAATTCAGTCACCCAGAAAAGTAAAGGTGTTGCAAATCAGCTGCTTTTAATAAACAACGACAAACAGAGGGTGATCATTCGTTTCATAACTGACCCGTGCACGCTGAAAGGAGGGAATAGGGCCTGTGTTGGAGGATGTGACACTTTTTGGGGAGGAGGGGGATGAGGTTTCTGTGATATCATAGCATAAAACATTCACAAGCATATTATTTTTTAATAAACCACAACAACAGTGACACAAATTGACCTGTGCACACCCAAAAAGGGGGCTGTTAAGGGCTGATTTTTAATGAAATAATTTTTTAAAAAGAAAAAGTCTACTCAGAGCAAGATTTGAACCTACAACCCTGCGTCTTGCACCACGGAGCATTGACCAGTAGACCAGAGGGGAGGGGGTTAAAACTGCACACATTTAAAAAACCTGGTGGAGTGGTTGAAAAATGGTGGAGCAAAGTGCAGAAACGCAACGGAGGAGAAACTCATTTTAAACTGCTCTAGCGAAAACAGATTGTTACCTTACTAAAAATCAAACAGCGATAAAAAGTATAGTAAAAATAAAACTTCTGCAAAACTGATGCAATCACACTACTTACTGTGAACTTATTTTCTGCAACAAGAAAGAGTACAATAGTCTACTGTAGGATTAAGCTGTAATCTAATTAGCAAGTTTATCGTAATAAGATGTTATTTGCAATGCAAACTGGGAAAGGGGTTGGTTCTTTATGCATTCTTGAGTAGCCTCTAAATAAAGTTTATTTTATTCACCTTTATTTTTGCATATACATGTTTTGTTTTCATATACATATTGTTTTTTATCCCATAGACAGAAGTGAATGCATTTTATATTTTTTTCAGATTTCCAACATGATAATACAATTGACCTATTCATCCCATAGAGCTGCTTTAAAGGTCCCATGACATGAAAACCTCACTTTGTGAGATTTTTTAACATTAATACGAGTTCCCCTAGCCTGCCTATGGTCCTGCAGTGACTAGAAATTGCAATAGGTGTTGTCACACACACCAGAGCATGTGACGTCAATCTGTCTCGGAAGGAGATCGCACCGTATCAAAATACACGGCGGAGTTTAGGACCCTCGTGGTCCAAACCACCTGGTCTGACGCAGCACTTCGTACTGCATACTACAAAGGATTATCATCCCATATGAAGACGGAGCTGGCAGGACGTGAGCTCACAGTCACTTTTTAGGGGATGATCGAGTTATGCCTGCGTATCGATCTCCATCTCGCTTCAATGCCCAAACCAGCTCCTTGGAACCGGCTCTTCGATCCTGCTCCACCCAGCACTTCCACCGGACGGACTGCACCACCACCACCTGCTACTGCCTCAGAGGCCCACTCCGGATCCGGGGAACCCATGCAGATAGGATGCACCTCCCTGAATGTGGCGGAGAGAGAACGACACTACCGCGAAGGCCTGTGCGCCTACTGCGCCTCCCCGGGCCACCATTGCGCCATCTGCGCTCTCCGCCTGGGAAACGGCCAGGTAGCTACCTCATGCCTTCCAACCGTTTCCCGACTCAACATCCAGATATGTCTCCAACTGAGCGACCAACAGATTCGGGGGTGGCTGGTAATTTTATCGATCAGGCTTTCGCTGCTCAGCTGGGGATAGAATCTGAGGTGTTATTTCAGCCCATAAAAATCACCGCCATTGACGGTCGTCCCCTGGCCACCAGTCCCATCACCCAATGCACCAAACCCATCATCATCTCTCATGAAGGCCACACGGAGTCCATTCAACTTCTCCTCACTCATCTCACCTCACCTCCCATCATCCTTGGACACCCGTGGCTCCCTCAACATGAGCCACTCATCTCATGAATCCGGCACAAGATTCTTCAGTGGGGACCGACTTTTCAAGAGCTGTGTCTCCAGGCGAGGGCTGAGACGTGCTCTGGGGAGTCTGAGGCCCTCGGAGGGTCTCCGCCAGGGTACCATCAGACCCTCCAGATTTTCTGGGAAAATGGTGCTTTGCCTATCTCGGTGATATCCTCATTTATTCTCGCACTGAAGCTGAACATATCCAACACGTCAGAGCGGTCCTGAAGAGGTTGCTGGCCCACCAGTTGTTCTGTAAGTTGGAGAAATGTGCCTTTCACCAGCACACCACCACATTCCTTGGCTTCGTCATCTCTGAGAAGGGTGTGGCCATGGATCCTCAGAAGCTGGAGGCTGTGCGTTCTTGGCCCCTACCTACGATGCTCAAACAGCTGCAACGTTTTCTGGGGTTCGCTAACTTCTACCAGCGATTTATCCGGGGCTTCAGTTCAACTGCGGCACCTCTGACGGCACTCACTAAACCGCAACCCGGACGGTTCGCACTCAATCCTGCTGCCATCCAAGCCTTCAAGACACTTTGCCACCTCTTCACCAGTGCTCCAGTTCTCCTCCATCCAGTTGTTCATCGTTGAAGTGGACGCCTCCGATGTGGGCGTAGGAGCCGTCCTCTCACAGCGAGGTCCAGATCAGAAACTCCATCCTTGCTGTTTCTTCTCTAGGAAGTTCTCTCCCACTAAACAACGATACGGGGTAGGGGACCGCGAGTTGTTGGCCATCAAGTGGGCCCTAAAGGAATGGCATCACTGGCGGTGACCCATTCATGGTCTGGAATGATCACCAAAATCTCGTTTCGATCTGGCTTGCTAAACAGCTCAACCCTCGGCAGGCGCAGTGGGCTATGTTATTCGAACAGTTCCACTTCCAACTATCGTACCACCCGGGGTCCAAAAACACTAAAGCTGATGCCCTCTCACACCAGCACCAGGCTGAGAGTCCCTGGGCGGATCCCGCGCCTGTCCTACCTCCAGAAATCATCTTGGCTCCTCTCCCCTGGGGGTTGGAAGATAGAGTCTGCCACACCTTGGATCCTCCACCCGACAACACACCACCTGGTCGACTCTACGTTCCCCCCGCGGTCCGACAGGAGGTCCTTCAGTGGGGGCACTCGTCTGCCATGGCTGGCCACCCCGGCGTCACCTGTACTCTCTCCACACTTCAACGAGCCTTCTGGTGGCCTTCCATGGCAGCTGACACGAAGGGCTATGTCCAGGCCTGTGAGGTCTGCGCCCGGGCAAAGTCTTCTACTGCTCCTGCTCCTGACACCCTCTGACCCTTGCCCGTACCGCACCGACCCACATCTCCCTGGATTTCGTCACTGGACTGCCCAAGTCTATGGGGAAGGACACCATTCTCACCATCATGGACCATTTTTCCAAGGCTGTGCACCTGGTGGCTCTGACGGGACTCCCCTCGGCAAAAACCACCGCTGAACTGGTCATCAAGCACGTAGTCCGCTTGCATGGGTTCCCCCAGGACATCGTCTCAGACAGAGGGCCCCAGTTCACGGCCAAGTTCTGGCAGGCCTTCTGCCATCTGATCAACCTCACCGCCACCCTCTCCTCTGGTTAACACCCCCAGACGAATGGTCAGACGGAGCGGGCCAACCAACAGCTAGAGCGCTTTCTCCGCTGCTTCGTGGCAGATCGACAGCGCTCCTGGGCGCGCTACCTCGTCTGGGCTGAACTCTCTAATAACCTCCTCAAGTCCTCTGCCACTGGACTGAGCCCTTTTGAGGTATGCTGCGGGTACTACCCTTCCATGTTCAACCATCAGCAACTGGAAGTGGAGGTAGGTTTGGAACAGCGGCAGGCAGTCCATGCTACGCGCCAACGCCCGCTATACCCGACAATATCACCGCCGGCACCCCCCAGGACGATTGTACCACATAGGTGACAGGGTCTACCTCTCCACTCAGCACATCAAACAACGCACTGAGTCGAAGAAGCTCTCTCCCCAATTCATTGGCCCCTACAAGATCACCAAGATCAATCTGTCTTGGAAATGACTCACGTCTAAAGTATATAAACAGGAAGTCTGAGTTCCTGCACACAGACATTGGTCTTCATGCCCAACAAACGTGTCTGCTCATCTCCGGTACCGTGAGTACTACGACTCACTCAAGTCCAACCTCTCTCTTACCTTCTGTGTGTGTGTGTGTTGAGAACGCAGGTTCCTTTGGTGGGAATCTTAACTCCGTTTGGGAGCGTTCTCAGAGTAACAGCATTATAAACCAGCTCTCTCGCGCCTTCCACGACTGGGCTCTTCCGTTACGCCACATTTGGGCAACTCGTACTCAGTATTTTCGTCTTCTAACATGACAGGTGTAAAGAGTGCTTTCGTCATCCTGCTCTGCCGTTCAGAGAGTGACAGCTCAGAGGGCCCGATCTGGAATTTGGCCCCGCATGACGTCATGGGGGAAAGGTTCCTCCCCTTTCTCGTTCTTTGCCCACCCAGAAAATTTCGCACCCTTCCCATAAAAAAACAACTTAGATGTAAAAATGAGCGCAAATGTATTTTTTAGTTCCTTCACGCAAGCCTCTGAAGAACCAATGGCTTAATTTTATTTTTTCTGGAAATGCGCGACACGACTTCCTAAAAATTTGTATGTCTGCGCCACACATTTCGCCAAAGACTGTTTCCTCAGCTTTGGGCAATAAGTCTGGATCGGTACCAACTCTCCCTGGACAAGTCAACTTAACACTATTTTGCTGCTTTGCTGTAAATGGTTGCCTAGCTTTTTACTCTAGAATGTGGCCGTATCGTTAGCTCTGCAGCTAACAGCTAACAGCCCAGTTAGCAGGCTACTATCGCAAATGTAAAGGTAGATAGCATCTGGTATGTGTGTGAATGGTGTGTGAATACACACATTAACTCGAGTATTCTACTTCTTTGTTTTTTGGACAACCGTGCTGCTGTTAGTGTACGAGCCATTGCTATACACTTTAAACATTAGTGCATGGTACCGCAAGCTAGCCCCTCCCCCACCCTCCACCTTGCCCCACCTCTCTCCTCCTCTTTATCATTTAAAGCTACAGACGCAGAAACAGCACGTCCTGGGGAAATCTCATTGTGGGACTGGCTCGAAGTGGCTGTAATTCTGCACCAAGGCTGAATTTCGGAAAGAGACTTCAGATACAGTATGGGGACCACTAAGACCTATGTAAAAGCATAAAAAATCAGCATGTCATGGGACCTTTAATATAGACATCAGTTCTATGAGGTTTAGAAAAACAGCACGATTTGTCACAATGTATCAGAGTGCAAAAGTGATCAAGCACTAGCTAGACAGGTAGAGTTTGTTTATGTCCCTGCATTCTCAGACAGAATTTGGTGCTAATAGGAAAGAGACATTACATGAAAATAAACATTACCACCAAAATCAGCATGCCGAGATTGTATAAGAAACACTACAAAATGTAATGAAACAAATTTTTGTTGCCTGGTGTAGTAATAACTTTAGATGTCTAAGCAATAAGGTCCACATTTGAGCAACCCGTACTCAGCATTTTCGTCTTCCAATGTGACAGGTGTAAAGAGTGCTAAAGAGGCCCACAGTAGGAAACATTTTAAGGCTATATGCTTATATTCAGTAGTGGCTCAACAGTTGTCAGCAAGCAGTTCAACACAATCCCTTAAATTCCTGAAGGTCAGAGACTTTTATATCATTGTTTTATATCATTCTCAACTTCACAAGCCAAGTTTAAAGGAGTTCTTTTTGTCTTTAACAAACCAAACTTTTAACAGGGCAAAAAAGAGTTCAAAATAAATTCAGACAGCCTGATAAAACTGTCCAATTTCAGTATTTCTAGTAGATGCGGTCTTGTTATGTTTTGGCTGGAAATGCACATCAATAACGTGAATCGCCCCTTCCTTCTGAAGTTCTAAGCAAAGCCCACTGCTGCAGAAATTGCAGTTTTCAAAAGACCAGCCACATTTTCTGTCCCATTTACAACGTTTCTAACACACATACACAGAGAGAGAGAGAGAGAAATAAATAAAACCCAGGTGTTAGCAATAACTAAATCTGAACTGCAAATTCTTGATGTTTGGATTGTTCATCATTCATAACTAATATTGAAACTGTTGAAACAGAAACACAAATATTACAGAGAAAGAAATAATTAATTTAATCATTAACCAGCTCCCAGTAGATTTTAGGAGATAATGAGATAATGATTCTCATCAAAATCAAGCCAACGAAAAGTGGCCTCCGCAAAAGTTATAGCTCATTTTTCAATTTAGGTTTTATTTTTTACCTATATGTTCCGCAAATAAATGTAAATGGAATTCTAAAATGTGCAGTGCAGAAAAAGTGCCATCATGTTTTCTACATAGAAGATTTGTACTTATTTTCACTTAGAAAAGTCTTGATCTTTAGTAAAATATTGTTCTGCTTGTGTTGTTTATGCCATGTTGATGCCATGTTACAAATATAAAGAGGTTGGGTTTTATAGAACAAAATTTAGCCTTTTTTTCACTGCAATCTGGTGCAATCATAATGAAATCATGTCTGGCCCCAAGAGATAATCAACTGGCTTGTGAATCCCTTTCACTTACAACTTGCTGCTATTGGTTTGCCCTTGCAATGAACTGCATTAGAAATCAAAGTGAATTAACATGACTGTCAGTCAAATGTGTTACACCAACTCAGATCAAATAAAAGCATAGCTGAAGTACTTTAATTTGCATTCTAGCTGAAGTACTTTAATATGCATGAATGCAAAGATTTGTTATTGCATAAGAAAGATGTAATATTTAACAGCATAAGAAAATGTGAAAAAATGTACACGTTTCAATGAGGGAGACACTGTTCAGTTTAGGAGTGCGTGTCTGGAGAGCACTGTTGTGATTTAGGAGTCTGGGGAAGGAACTGTGTACCATCCTAGCAGTGAAGGGCCATGGACTTTACAGATGCAGCTGTAGTATAGATGTCAATGATACAGTCAGAGGTGGTACAATTCCCTGGCTGTGAGGTAGCCGCTCAGGATCCTCACAATAGTCCTTCTGTATGTGTGGAGGATAGAGAGGGCAGGCTCTCCTCAGTGTATGCAGACATGCTGCTGGGCTTTCATGGCAATGGTGTTGAGAGCCCAGGACAAAACACAGAGCAAACTCACTCACTCCCTCCCACTTTCTGTAACCGTTTACTTCTCACTCAGGTCACAGGTAGCCAGAGCCGATCCCGGGGCCAATGGGCACGAGGCAGGGACTCACCCTTTGCGGTGCACCAACCCACCACAGACAGAGCAAAAGAACAGGGCAGAAACATCATAGAGCAAGAAAAACTGAGCAGATCGTTAAGAAACAACAAAACTACAAGTCAGGAGTTTAGCAAAAGAACAGGGCAGAAACATCATAGAGCGAGAAAAACTGAGCAGATCGTTAAGAAACAACAAAACTACAAGACAGGAGTTATATATACACTAAACAAATGACACTGGGCAGGAGACAGGAGCAAGACACAGGTGAACAGGTCAACAAAGGGGAAAGGCTAAGGCAGGGCTTAGATCAAACCAACAGACTCACATGGACCAGACAGGCACATGGAAAATGTAAACAACAGTGAAGGAAACAGGGGTAAAACAAAACATTATGTGGCAGATTGACAAGCAGGAGCAGAGTGACTATGCCACTTAAGGGAATTTCACCCTAAGGAATCATCTCATTACCAGTTTAAAGACACACAGATTCGCTCACACAAGAGGGCATGGGACGTGATTCCATTTGTTCATCTAATGGTTTTATTCCAATTGTAAAATTAACATTCATAAAAATCCACAGATAAAACCACAGCAGGAGCAAACGTTTGGCTTACCACGGGGACAAGGGAGGAGGATAACTAGGGCAAGGGGGAACCCTAACACTACACGCCACTCATGAAGGAACCACAATCCACACACACACCACCTGAAGTGCTCTACACTACACTACCAGAGCAGGGGACCACCACCCAAAATACGACCATTGCCAGCTCGGTGGCCAAACTGCTCCTGCTCAAAAACAGAACAAAGAAAAACAATAAATACTTGACACAAACAAAATCCAAACAAACCGATAAAACAAAAAAAGGAAACCACGCAAAAGAAGGTAAATCACAAAAAAGAGGAAAGAAAAAGTAATCCGCAAGAACCAAATAGCAAACAAAAATAAACCAAAAAGCAAAACTCAATCCAGAGAGAACCACAAAAAATAAAGCAATAATTGAAAGGAACAATAACACTAAATCACAACCAAAACAAAAGCAAAATAATTCAAAGCAGCAAAAAGAAAATATCTAATCCAAACAACAATCAAATAGCTAAGCCGAGGTAATAAACCAAGGCAGTACAACTTGAAAGAAAACAAAGAAAACAAAACAAAACCAACTACACAGAACAAAACCAAATCACTAGAGACCCCAGGCCACTAATCAACTTAAACAAGGGGCAGGTGCGACTAAGAGGAGAGCCGGTCCCCATGTGTGCATGTGCGAGTGTGCGTGCGCGAGTATGCACAGGCGCGCACAAAAGGAACGGGAATAATAATTTAGATAATAGAGGGGTGATCCATTACAATTACAAAATGCCAAAAAACAGTGAAAAGGATGGGAGAATGTTGCAATGGGTATGAGTATGATGGGATGGTAATCAAATGTACATGTCAAAGGAAGTAAACTGAAAGACAGCAGTAAGCAGTAGAGTCGTGGTTCCTTTCAGTATTTCTTCCTCATGCATTCACTGTTTAATAACATATGCTGTATAAAAGCTTTGCAAAAATAATAATAAAAAATTTAACAAAATAAGCACTTTCCATAAGCTGGCTTGGCTTGGTTACACCTTCGGGATGCAAGTGAACTGTCTTTCCTAGAATGTCCTCTATAAGCCTGAGACAAGAAAAACATCTTAAAGACCAGATCTCCCTCAGGACATATGGGCTAGACCCTGGCCAACTGTGATCTCTGACTAAACCAGTTAACACAGGTCATGTCACGGCAGAGTGATGCTGGCTGAATAAAAAAGTGGTGCAAACCATGTTGAGAAGAAGCACAGAAGACTGTGGCAGGCAGAGGCACATGGTGTATGTGTCTGGTGTTTCCTGACTCCACAGCTGACAGATAAATTATTTTTTTCAATATTAGCAGACAACATGGCAAAAATATAATGTCACTATGCTGAAAGTAATTTTCACAGTGCATGAGACACATTATGTAGCATCTCTGTGATTTGCAAACAATTTTGAAAGTGCACAAGCAAAACATTAAAATAAAAAACAAAATACGAGCATTAAGAACATTTTTTCAGCATTTGCACAAAAAATATAAAAAATATCTAAGAAACAAAAATAAACCCCCCCAAAACTGGGGAAAAATCTAACAATTAACACATTATTATGCAGTTTACGCAGTTACTGTACAATGTTGTTTACACGCTGTCTATGAGTGATCGTTGATATGATCCATGCAGTTTTTCTAGAAGTACTAGCAATGTCCTCAAAAAAGCATGTAGTGACATAATGTCAATTTACAAACAATAACATACTATCATATTGTCCAGCCCTAGTACTGAAGGTTATCAATACTCATGAAGGTTTGCAAATAAGTAATATTGGGGGGCATATTCTTATGCTGTTTATATGTTGGCAGTGTGCAGCCAAAAGCAAACTGAATATTTAATTGTTTTCGATGGAATAATGAGGGAAAATTCTGCCACTGTTACTAGCAATGTTAGTATCAAGAATTTAATTTTCCCAGCTTTTGCTGATTGTTTGATTTTCCATTGGTACCCATTTGGGCACCTTGAAAATGCAATTAGAAACACTTCTAGGATTAAACAGCGAAAATACATGGCCTGCATACAAACATACTTTTGCCAATTGTGCCATGAGGTACGTAACAATGGTTTTTCAACACCAATATGTAAATGCAGCAATCCAATTAGGAAGCAATGGCCTTAAGCCATAAGCAGTTCATGGGCCAATGTTTGTGATCACTGAGAGCCGCCCAGTGTGAAAACCTTCATGTAATCAATAGTCACTGTTCCAGTAACAACTTCCTCGAACTCAATTGATATTGATAGTATTTGATAGTGGGCCATCTGAGCAGCCAGCGCTAATAATATTGTAATGAACTCCACAGAAGGCTGTGTGTCTAACTGGTCTTCAGATCTGCCTCAAGAAGTGTTTGGAAGAATTCTTGTGATAGAACAAAGGCTCTACACTACTTATGTATTCTAAGCCAAAATAAAAAGTATTCTGCAGGTGCAGTCTTTTCCCAAATCAAAGCTATCTTCGTCTGTTTTGGTGTGTAAGAGTAAGAGTGGAGCTGTTAAATGTTATCATTACCCTCTAAATTACTAAAAATACACATAAGCTACAGGAAGTTAGCAGGACAAGCTGTACTGATCAAAGTATAAAAGAGTGAGCTTTTTGGGTGTCACAGCGTTTTAAAGATGTCATGTTTAATCCCACAAAGAGTTAACAAGTACACTGACCTTTATCTGGCCAGAGAAGAATGGACAAACACTTGTTTATGTCTTAAAGGAATCCTCCATGGTCTTATAAAAAAGCCACCAAGGAATAAGCCTAGCATCTAACGTGTCTTTGAAGATCCTTGAGTGTTTTAGGTACGCGTATACTGTCTGAACCACGCTTTCGCTTTTGACCGATTTCATACACTGGCAGTCACAAAGGAATGTTCAGATGAATGTATGTCATATGCAAGATGTGAAATATACAAGATGTGAAATATACTAATGTATTATTTATTAATGAATATATGTGCATGTTACTAAAACCGAATGTTAAGTTCTTTTTCAATAAACTGCTTGATGTATGTGCAGAGAATGCTAGAATGACCAGTTGGGCAACAAACAAATGTGGATAGAAAGATGATCTGGCTTGGAGGCTCATTAATGCTAACTTGGTTAACTTTTGCTCTCACCAGCACCACGCCCCTGGCCATCACATTTCAAGATTTAAGATTCAAGATTCTTTATCTGTCACATGCATAGTCATACAAGTACAACACGCAGTGAAATATGTCCTGAACTGCAAGTACAAGTACAAGTATGTAAGTCTAAATGTAAGTACAATTAAAAATGATAAACAATCTTCTAAAACACAATTCTAAAAGTAAATACTTAAACTGGAGCACCAAGTGACAGAAATGTAGCTAATAAGTTGAATAT
>JBBPCX010054117.1:0-14562 GCA_037974365.1 Hydrocynus forskahlii | reverse complement strand
ATTTAGATTTAACATTTAGATTTAACATTTAACATTTAGATTTAGATTTAACATTTAAATGTAACATTTAACAATTATGCAGCAAAAAAATGTACCAAAACATACCACTGTTTTTTAACACATTTAGCTCTAAATGTGTGAAAATTGTGTGAACATTGCGCCAAATGGTGAAAAAATGACACCTCTAAATTTGTGAAGCTGTTTTTACAAACGGCACCCCATAGGAGTCTGGTCTGAGACAAGCTCTAAATGTACTGCCCTAGTGACAGCACAAGTGAAAAGTGCAATGTATGCTTTCTTTGGTTGACCATTTAGATTTGACGTACAATGGTCCTGCAAAGTCTAGTCCTGTAACTTCAAAGGGAGGAGACTCTGATGGAGTCCCTTGGTAAAGGGGCCGTATCTTGTTGAGCTGGCTTTATCTTTAGTCTTTTACAGATGTAGCATTATTCTCTCATTGCAGTCTAGGGCTATTAGCTCTGTGTATCTGTGGTTTTTGGGTAACACCCAAGGATGTTGTTCTCTAAAACTGAACTCAGATTGCTGTAACCATCCTCCTACACTGATAAGAACTTTTTCACCTAGAAATGGCTTCAAGTATTTAATTTTTGAATCCTCCTTTATGTCCTGTCCTGAACACAGCTGACCAAATTCTTGGCAGAAACTATTTTCTTGTGTTACCTTTATCCAGAATACTTCAGCTGAATTAAAGGTCCCATGGCATGAAAACGTCACTTTATGAGATTTTTTAACATTAATACGAGTTCCCCTAGCCTGCCTATGGTCCTGCAGTGGCTAGAAATGGCGATAGGTGTAAAGAGTGCTTTGATCATCCTGCTCTGCCATTGGGAGAATGACAGCTTAGATGGCCTGATCTGGAATTTTCCCAGTATGTCGTCATTAGGGGAAAGGTTACCACCCCTTTCTTCTGCTTTGCCCACCCAGAGAATTTCACCCCCCCTCCCCTAAAAAATTAGCTACACTGACTGTCAATGCGATCGTGTGAGAGACCACTTTTTCCTGTAGAGACATCATGGCTTGCAAAAGAGTGAAGCATGGCAGTTTCTCGGTGCTTAGATGTACAAATGAGCACAAATGTATTTTTTTAGTTCCTTCATACGAGCCCCTGAAGAATCAATGGGTTAATTTTATTTTCTCTGGAAATGCGCTGACACAACTTCCTAAAGTTTTGTATGTTTCCTCAACTTGGGGCAATACAGAGCTGGTCTTGCTGAACGGCTGAAAATTAAGTGTGGATCAGTACCAACTCTCCTTGGCTCAGCTACAAACCTTGAACAAGTATGTCAACTTAACGCTATATAATTCTGTTGCTTTGAATGTGGCTGTAACATTAGCTCTGCAGCTAAGAGTCCAGTTAGCAGGCTACTGTCGCAAATGTAAAGGTAGATAGTATCAGGTATGTGTGTGAATACACACAGTAACTTGTACTGTTGTTATTTGGATAACTGTGCTGCTGTTAGTGTCATGGCGCGCGTGCGATATCTGCCTTTCCCCTCAATTAAATGACTATGAGTGAGCACCTCTCCAAACCAGGGTGATAAGATGAGCTGGCCCCTCCCCCACCCTCCACCTTGACCCTCCCCCACCCTCCACCTTGCCCCGCCTCTCTCCTCCTCATTATCATTTAAAGCTACAGAAACGGGAAAGAAAATCTCATTGTGGGACTGGCTCGAAGTGGCTGTAATTCTGCCCCAAGGCTGAATTTCAGAAAGAGACTACAAATACAGTATTAGGGGACCACTAAGACCTATATAAAAGCATAAAAAATCAGCATGTCATGGGACCTTTAACCTCTTCTGTAGTGAGTTGCTCTGTGACAGGCATTAGCTACGAAGTGCTTCACCCATGCAGTTATTCTAAATGTTAAATATGAAAAATATATCTTGCACTCTAAATGTGAAACTTCGCAGTTAGATAGGGCTCAGTGAGACCTTTCCAAAGACTCCTCGTTTGCCATAATAGCCTCCGGCGATCCGAATGTATTGAGTTGAGCAGGCATTAGCTACGAAGCGCTTCACCCATGCAGTTATTCTCAGCACTGTTTCAACCTGCTGTACTTGTCTAGGCCCAAGAGCGAGTCAACTGGCTCAGTGTTGGCAAGACATACTGCAACCTGGTGCTTAGCTCTAAGTTCTGTGCTGGCCTCATCAGAGATACAATTCTCATCCATCTCTTGCGTGTCATCAGCCGACAACTGGGAAGTAGGTCCATTCCACCACAGCTGGCTCTGTATGAGGTTCTCTACATTTAGACCTCTAGTGAGTAAATATGCCACTGCAGTGTGACCATAGCTCCGGATTTGTCAGAGTTTGGATCTCAGTCACTCTGTTTTCTACAAAGGGCTTCCACTTATGTGCTGTGCTATGTATCCAATGAAGAACAATCATGGAATCAGTCCACAGTTTGAGCTGATGTCTTTTCATGTTCAATAGTTTGAGAAGATTATTCCCAAGCCTTGCTCCAATTAAAGCCCCCATTAACTCCAGGCATGGCAAAGTCATTGTTTTAGTGGGGCCACCTTTGATTCGGATGCTACAAAACTTGTCACAATCTCTCCAAATTTATTCTTTTCCCTGCACTATATGCCCTTTCACTAGCATCACATATGCAATTTGTTTGCCTGAGAGTTTTGCTGAATCTCAATTTGGTACCACCTTGGAATGGCCCGCAGGCGGAGTCTTGGCAGCTTTGTGCACCATTGGTTCTATATTTTGGTCAAATCTGCGGCTAATTGCTCGTCCCAGTTGCTTCCTCTTACCCACAGTTCTTCTCTCCACTGTATGAAGCAAGAAACCTGATAGGGTCAAAGATGCAATCTGATGTCTTCAGTACACTTCTCTTGGTGTTTTCTTTGTCTCTCAAGATGGTAGCTAATATTTCACAGCACCTGCCTGCTCTTCCCTCACCAAACTGTTCTCTGGGATGTCCTTGCACATGCCCTGCTCCAGTTAAAGGATTCTCTGGGCAATGATCTGGCTTATGGTCAGGACTGTCACAAAAACACAGGTCTGAGGAGCATTATTGGCTGTGTGTAACGCAGCTGCTGATGGCGTACTCCATGTTTTGGATTTATGCCCATTAAAGGATGCTGGCCGGGGGAGCATTCTATTACTTTGTGTATTATCTCTTTGTAGATTGCCATGTCTTGTCAATTGGACTGTTCTTTCCCTGCTCTGAACATTCCATTCACTATTATTGTCTGACCTGCACGTGTAGGCTTATTCAAGGTCATCTGGAATTAGTTGTAACAGTACTGGGCATAGCAGACAGCTATATGTGTCACTGGACATGCCTAAAGACTCTAGACAGTGAATCTGTATTTCACACTCATCATAAAGTTGTGTAGAGTGCTGTAACATCTGATGATCTTTTCACAGGAGTTAGGTTTAAAAATTTTGACATGTGAGCAGTGGCAACAATGTCTTTTCTTCCAAACTGCTCATGTAGCAGCTGAATTGCAACATCATAGTTTCCATCAGACATATTATGTCCAATTATAGCCTTTGCTGCTGCACCAGTTAGATAGGACTTCAGATAGGAGAATTTCTCTGTTTTACACTGTTTCATTACTATGAATGGCTGTGTCATACTGACTCCAGAATTCCTGCCAGTGGCTGATTTCTCCATCAATCTTCGCTATCTCTAACTTAGGCAGCTTAATAGTCTGCTTGTTTAGCAACATGTTTGAAATCACACTTGTGTTGCTCACCCGCATACTTTCAGCATCCTGATCTTTCTGAATGTCTGCTCGCACGAGTCTTCAAGACAATAATGCACTCTTGATACTCCAACACGCCTTCTATCTCTGCCTCTCATTCCTGCGTTGGAGTTCCACCTTTAACGCCCTTGTCCAAGTCAATTAAACTCTCCTTATTCACCGCCAGCACTGATAGTATTTCTTGCAGCTTATTACAGTTTGGTTGGTCCTTACTAACTTCCTCCTCGATTAGAGTCAGCAGTCTTGTAGCTGCGTGAATTACCTCACGCTTTCGTTTTACTCGCTCCAGTGCCCTGGCCATTTCAGCAGGTTTGATAGCTTCCAGCTTCAAAAGATGTAAGTTTCAAACTAAAGCCTCAAACATCTCGGGTTTCTGCACCAAAATGTGGGATTGCAGAAACTTCCAATAATGACCATGCGAGTTATTTCATCTGAAAACATTTACTGGCTGACTGCATGTGAAACGGTGCAAAAAGAAAAAGGTCAATACAGAGAGATAGGGAAGGCACTACTGAACACAGACCACTTTTTCATCTTTTAAAATGAAGGTGTCTGTAAATTAAACCAACAAAATACACTCCTGTGAACCCCAACAACACATAATTACTGACAATAAAATATATTTGTGGTCGAGTTGCACTAGCGGCATGGAGGCCCCACACAATATCCTGGCTGAACTGCGGCTGCTAAACACTGGATTCCAGGAGATGTTGCAGATTTTCCTCTGGTGGTGGGGTGCTGGTAGTGGCTAGGGTGGCCTATGTCTTCTGTCCGTATTCTCCATCAATGTTGTGCTAACGAGCACTAGGGTCAATCACAGACACAGAGATGAGAGGGTTAGGGGATATCCAACCAAAGTTTTATGGTGGGTGAGGCTTGAGGTTGGGGTTCAGTGGCTGGGCTCAGAATGGTAAAGAGCGGAGGGAGGTTGATGTGTCCAGAGGGGTCTGGCGTCATCTATGGGACCAGGAACGGTCCTCAGGGCTGGAGTCTGTGGATGATATGGAAGCCCTGCATTAAGTTCTCTGCCAACCACCTTCTTACCTCTCCTCTGACGTGGAGCCCTTATATATGGCTTTGTCTCCTTGTTGACAGTGTTCCGTAATCGGGCGGAGGTGTGAGTATGTCTTGGCTATCTCCGACAGAGGTACTGAAGGGGAACTTTTTTGTGATGTTCCCTCACTTGGCAAGCTGCCCGGAAAGACTGGGAATGTCAACAGTGGAGGCTCCAAACATGACATGTAGATCATCTGTCGTGTAGACAGTTCTTGGAACTTTAAAATGGTTTCAATTCTTTTGTAGGTTAAAATAACTAATGGTTGCTAGGTTACGGGGATGCTGGCGAGACTGACGCTGCTCCGTCTGGCATGTTTTTATTTGGCATTTTTAAAAATTTTATGATTTAATGTAAATATTTACCTGATCAGTACATAGTGTTCTTTAGTCTATATATTTAACTATTATTTGCGCTATTTTTTTGTGGCAAACACCATCTCACTTCGCTACCATGGCAAGAACAAAGCAGACGGCCCGCAAATCCACCGGTGGTAAGGCTTCCAGGATGCAACTGGCCACGAAGGCTGCTCACAAGAGCGCTCCGGCAACCGGCAGCGTGAAGAAACCTCACCGTTACAGGTCCGGCACCGTGGCTCTGAGAGAGATCCGCCGTTACCAAAACTCCCCGGAGCTGCTGATCCGCGGGCTGCCCTTCCAGCGCCTGGTGCGTGAGATCGCTCCGGACTTCAAGACCGACCTCCGCTTCCAGAGCTCCGCCGTCACGGCCCTGCAGGAAGCCAGCGAGGCTGTGCACCATTCACACCAAGAGAGTCACCATCATGCCTAAAGATATTCAGCTGGCTCGCCGTATCCATGGAGAGTGGCTTAAACTAACTGCGCTTAAGGTCCCCAGTGTAGAACACCCTCCCTTAACATCTGAGGAGAACACAATCAACTGACTGCTTTAAAAAAGGACTTAAACATTTATTTGTAATAGAATTATAAATTTAGGATTATAAACTCTTCTTAATTTAATTGATCTATTCTTTCATTTTTACTTCTGGTTAATTTCTGTAAAGTGACCTTGAGGAGTTGTGAAAGGCGCTGATAAATAAAAGAGAGAGAGAGAGAGAGAGAGAGAGAGAATTGGACAGACTTACTTGTGATTGTAAATATTTGTACATTGATATTATTTTCCATTTCTTTCTACAAATCTTATTATAATACTACTGTGTACTTTTACAGTAAAACAATTAATAATTTTCTAAAGGGCAACACCATAGCAACCACCTAGCAACAAACCCAGTTACCACAGCAATAGCGCAGCAATCTCACTATTGTTCTTCTGAAGTTTTATTGGATATTATTATTCTTTTTATTATAATGCTCAGATGTCAAAACATCTGTTCATTTCCATACTAGTGAGCTTGTGTAAAACTTTGTGTACTGATCTTTTAAAAAATGAGAGACCCCTGAAACATATTAAGAGACAGAGAAGGGTCAAGAGACCTTTCCAGAAAGATCACGCAAAGGACAGACAAAAACCGCGGAAAAAACAAAATTAAAGAAACAAATGTGTAGTTAAACAGATAGCACAGTCATAAAATGGGCGTGAATGCTGCTATGAGTTCTGCCATTCTCACCTGAAATGGCTTCGTGAGAGCTGGCAAATTCCAACTCCCCCGTATCGTAGCAGGTAGAGTGCTGGACTTTTACCTAGATGACTGGAATTTGAGGCCGCATGGGCAGCAACTTGCTCATAAAACCAATGTTTGGGTCTCTTTAATGCAACCACGCAAAAATGGAAATGCATCTTTTAGTTATTATTATACTTCTGTTAGCTGAATAATATTTTAGAATCAGGGGCTGAGGACTGATCGTTTAAAAACTGTTCAAGAGAGAGAGAGAGAGAGAAAAAGACACAGAGAGAGAGAAAAATGGTTGAGCAACCTTTTATTCGAAATTGCAGAGAGAGGCCATCGTAATGTTACCTCACTTGGCGGACATTCTCGGCACACAGTTTTCTCAGCTGTTTCTCAGCACGCACTGCTCTTGGGAAGTGTGAGTGTGTGTGTGTGTGGGTGTGTGTGTGTGTGTGTGTGTGTATGAAAGAGAGAGAGATAAGAGAAGGAGGGACAGTTACTGGAACAGACTTTCTTGCAAACCCGTTAATGACCTCTTTATTAAGTTCGCAAATTCATACCTCGTGTGCTACAGTCTTTCTTTTTCTGAATACACACTTTTCCCATTTAATTTCCCACATTTAGACATTTGAAATAATAAATAAATACAATAAATAAGTCAATAAATAATTTTGCCAATTCAATAATTAGCAAACACACAAACATGAAATCCACCTAAAAATGCTTTGTTCAGTTCTTTGTTACAGGATATCTCTCCAGCCACTGTTTAAAAAGTTCAACTAGAATCAGCACCTTGCAGAACTTCTCATAATCTCTGTCGCCCTGTTCCGTGAAACCCACTTCACAGTTCTTTGCTACAGATGCCACCTTGCAGATTTTCCGACGTAAGCCCTGCATATGTTGCTTGATTGCACGAAGTCTCTCCGTCACAGTTCTTCCTACGTTCAAGTTGATGGCCTCGGTGAAGTATGCGTTATACGTTAAGACCATGTTGCAGTCGTCAGTGTTCTCCACAGACTCTTTAATGCACCCAACAGTCCGAGGTCCTTCAGCTATGTCAGGGGCGCATGTTGATTCATTCTTCTGCAGGAGAAATGCAAGAAGTCAGTGGTGGAGGAAGGGTTGAAATCTGTTTACTGGTTCTTGGCAAGACCAAAGCAGTACCTCTCCAACAGCTTGAGGCAACGCTCAAGATATTACATACTTTCGAATCATGTATTTCCAAAATGTCAACATTACAGTTCCTTCAAAGTCACATTGGATTATTTCTGTTGATACATTCATCATTAAGGTTGGAATGATCCAGGAAAATAAAAAAAATAACAAAAGAGATACAAGGTTATCTTTGGACAGCAATGCTAATGTGGACACAAATTTCATACTCACCATGTATGCCGTTAAATCGTGTGTCATGTTTTTCATCCCTTTAATTGCAGTTCCCAGAGCCGATGAGATTTCTCTGGGTTGCATGGCTGGCGTTAGAAAAAACACCACAAAACAAACTGAAAGAGAGATAAAGATGGTGGGGTCAGCTGAGAAGAACCTTAAAGAAGAACATTAGAAGAATATTAAGACATAAGTTAGAGGTGGCTCTCTTTCGATGCAAAGTTTAGAAATGGGCGTCCAAGTGATTTGTTGAAGAGTAATAAAATCGAATAACATTGGAAGCCACGACTTCTTGGACCCCTTCACGCAGATTAATCTAGATTACATGAGCTGAGTTTTCTTTACACAAGGCCTGATCTTGCACAACATTACTTCCTTTCAGCGATGTCTGATCGCTGACAGAAAACCCCGAGCCCGAGAGCAGTTACCTGCAGCCTGGAATTTACTTCTGTTCATGGCTGTTTGGGTAGAATCTGGTGATCCTCGTGTGATGTTCAGTCAGCTGGCTCAGTGCACCCACTTTGGATTGGTTGGATGCTTTCTTCGAACTGTATATAAGCTGTCATCCACTCATGGCTCTGCAGATAAGATCTCAACATGTGTTTGAGGTTCCATTCATCTCTGGATTTTTCATGACCCAGCGTGAAAAAAAAAACATTTCCGGGACTTATTTTATTTGTTAAACAGTGGATCCTAAAGATCAGGTGCTGCCACACCATTCTAAAAGGCAAAAAATGAATAAAATTCATACAATCTCAAAAGCAGCCATTTATTATTCATTATGATGCCAAAAACCTTTATTCTTCGTAACATCATTTTTAAAACCACTGTAAAACAACTGAAGTAATGATGTGAATTCTGAGAACTGAGGGAAAAAACAACGCAACATTTACATTTAACATGAAAACAAAAATAGACTCCAAGACCCTGGCCGGATGAATGAATGAACAGTTCAAGAAACTCTACATTTTAAGGCTTACTTATGTTTTAAGTTATATTGTTGCCTTTTTTTTTTAACCATTTGTGACGTCAAAAGTAATGTCACAAAAACTCCTGAATCTCAAGGAGTCTAGAGAAGAACCAATAGAAGAAGACTGAGGTTCCACTTCAGGTGGGGCAGTTAGACTATAAAGCTCGACTGAATCCAATGGGGTGGACACATTTATTCTCCCTTACATTCTCCTTTACAAAACGTCAGACATATTTTACAGAAGAATTCAAGAGTATTGTAGTAACACTGGTTTCCAGTGAAAAATAACAGTTTCACTTTTATGAGTGGTTTTAATAGTGATTGGTAAAAAAATGATGGAACTCGGTGGATTATCAACAGTGTTTAGGTTTAGAATTAGGATTAAGTGTTGGGTTGAGGTTAAAGTTAGGTTTAGGTTTAGATTTAATAGAATCTTTTCAACTTAAAGTTACATTTAATGAATGGGAAAGTTGACTGTGATATGTGAAGTCCACCGAATTTCTAAATCTGAAAAGTTCAGTCACATTTTATGTCAGCATTTCCTTGATCTCCTTCAGTCCTTAATGTATAGACATATTTTGTCTTTGATGTCAGTAGAAATCTTATGACACTGCTGGTGAATTTCCTTCTGTTTCATGGAAATGTCGCCCAGCTAAATGAATAAATGAGGGATGTGCTGATCCGCGATTGTATCAGAAAACCCTGATCTTTCATGTAAGTGCATAACTAAGCTTTGAGCAAAGATAGACACACTGATAACACAAAGAGCAGATGAGGAGCAAGGTTGTGTCTCAACATAGTGTACTATGTAGGAATTAAAATACTCCCACTCCCAATTAGTATAAGTCCTTGTCAAGTACAGCTCCAGAAAAAAAATAAGAGACCACTGCAATTTATTTTTAAATCAGCATCTCTATGAGTATGACAACCATTCCGAGCCAGTGTCTGTTAAATTCCTAAATGAGCACCTCATTCTGCTTTATGAGGTACTGATTAGATGATTACCTGAATCAAATCTTATTTAAAGAATAAAAACACACTGTGACCAACTGGAATACTCTTCCAGCTTTACTGAAGACTTCCAAATGGCTTTTATTCCTTTGTTGATTGAGGGGGCGTTCCAATTGTGCTATGAAAACACAACACTTGGATAGGTAAGTTGCTCTGTCCTGAGGTGTACCCTCATTAGATACCATAATGAATCTGTAAAATATTAATAAAATGATCTAACTTAATTATTAAATTATAAAAGTATAGGCATTTTGGTGAAACACCTGTTTGAATTACATACAGAAGGTTACGCAAATGTGTACTTAAATTAATCAACTTGGTGTTCGAGAATTTAGCATCAAATATATAATAACTGATAATAATATTAGAATCATATTTCATGTTGGCCTATATTCTGTAGTTCTGAGCGAGAATTTCCTGGGTTCACCCAGTGATTTTGCAAACCTCATGGAAGGTGTCATGCTGATGTGTTAATGGTGAAACGATAATAATTGCGAGGAAACCTTCGTAATCCTGAGTGTGAAATTTTCTGTGGAATATCTCGCCCCGTCGTTTTAAAAATCATGACTAATTCTTTAGTTTCCACATCATTTTCAGTATCAGTAGTATCAACACTACTGCTATTAGATAACTGGCCTTGTTTAGTGCACGTAGGAGAGCCCCGACGTGTTAATAATAATGACTAATTCTTTAGTTTCCACATCCTTTTCATTATCAATAATATCAACATAGTATCAATTTTTTTACATTGTAACTTTATATTGTTATTTTTACTATATTGTTGAGTGACTTGTCTTCTTCTTCTCGTCAATCTCATTTTATTGCAATGTTGTCCCTTTGCATAACTGGCATATGACAAATAAAGCTAAAACTGAAACTGAAATTGTAATCAGTGTCAAACACAAGAATCTCCAAAATAATACAACCTCTATTTCGAAAAGCTTGTGCAAATTGTAAATAAAAACAGAATGCAATGATATGAAAATCTCATAAACCCATATTTTATTCATAACAGAACATAGGCAACATATCGAATATTGAAAGTGAGACATGCTGCTTTTTCATGAACGATATTTGTCATGTCTGCCGAAACAGAAGTACCGGAAACACCGGGGTTTTAATGATAAAAGAGCTTAAAGTAGGAACAGGACACAGACTCCTCACCGGAGAGTCACCAGAAACACAGGGGTACTGAAGCTGCTCGACGTGCGGCAGTGACGGGGGAAGATTCCAGGCACAGGACGTTTCTACCTCGCTGGTTACTTCTAAATGACAAGGGAGAGAGAGGGAGAGCGAGATCTCTTTCTGTGGGAGAACTCAATGCTGGAGCCTCTTACAAGGCACTCATGGTGTCGAATTTGAGCTTTCCAGTCAGCGTGGTGCTGAAGAGAGCCAACTGAGGCAGGAGAGGAGAGAGCCAGCATGAGCGAAGGAGTGAAGACACTTCTGAGCTTTCTTGGGGAACACGAGGGTCGATTATGATGGAGACTGCACACTAGACTGCTGGGCTGGCTGTGTTTTATACTAGGGCGACACAAGGAGGGAGAACACAAACACCAGTAGGAACACACAAACAAACAAACATTAAGGTTAAACTAGGGCTGCAACTATCAAATACTTTTGGAATCAAGTATTCTGACGATTTTTTCATCGATTAATCAAGTAAGCGGATAAATCATACTTTTGTGTTTTTAAACAACTATATCAATAGTGTGTTATCCAACATGAAAGGCCTCTTAAAATGAGCAAACAATTGGCTGTTATTCCTAACAAAAAAAGCTTTTTATTCAAACTCAATGCTTTTATTAGATCAAACTTAAAAACCTTTGACTTATTGGCTCCAGAACTAAGCCCATTTAATGAACCTTTCTGTGAAACATTTATGATGTACATGAAAAAAACTATGAAATACAACTTCACAAACATAGGTTAGCCTATTTGTCCTTAGTTTAATCTTAATAAAAAATGAAAGAGGGGTAACATATTACAATAAGTCTATATATAAATAATTCAAATATATATAAATAATTCAAGTATTACTAATAATCCAACTTAAACAGTAAAGTTCTGTTTCCAGCTGTATCCAGATGAGGTAGGTAGAGTAGAATGCAATGCTGCAGCACCTGAACCGAAACATCCTCATGTGAACTGTTCTCGGAGCCTCTACAAGGTAACATGTTTTTACGATTGCTAACTGATATGAACGCTAGCGCTTGTTAGAATGTGCAGTATTTGTAATTATTTGTAGGCTGTGTTATGAGTCGATAGTGACGAGTAGCAAGAGGGCAAATGCATAAAGATCTCATTCCTCATCTCTCTCTCCCTCCCTCTCGCGCGCACACACACACACACACACACATACACAAGTTCCATCTCAAAACACGCCTTCCCCATACATATGTACTGTGGTGGGTCCATTTTACCGTGTATACACTGCACTACGTTGTCCCACACTTTAGACATTTTCTGCCTTTTACGCACACTGGGATCTTCATTTTCCACCATTTCCATAGAGAGCAAAGTAAACGCACTGTCTTAAATCTTTGAAATGCGCGTCAGTTAAAACAGTCCATGTCAAACAGTGATACCAGAGCTGCGCAGCGTCTACAAAGCGGGAGACTGATGTAATAGCAGAGACATTTTAAATAGACTTTGGAAACATAAATTAAGCGAAGCCTTGAAGCAAAGAATTTGCCTCGAATATTTTTTGTAATCTAATCATTTGAGTTACTTAAATAATCGTTTCAGCCCTACTAGCAACCCAAATCAGGAGTGAGCATCATAGAGCATCATGGCTTCGTAGAAGAAGGGTCTGGGCAGTGAACAGGCCCGTCAGCAGTACCGATCTTTCACCCACTTAACACATTTGGCGCATCATAAAACGAAAAATATGACACAGCAGACCATGGACAGTTGAGTAACTAGAATTCTATATCAGACAAGAATGGGACAACATTCCTTAAAACTCGAACGTCATATTCACAGATTGTTGTTAAAAGAAGAGATGCCACACAGCGGTAATCATGGTCGTGTCCAAATTATTTAAAAACGTGTTGCTGACATGTACTGTGTGTGCGGTCCAGCCTGCTGCCGAAAGCCACCGCTGAGCGAGAGAACCTTGCAGTCCCGGAGAGGGGTCAAGAGTGTACTCGAGAGAAACCAGACAACGCCAGAGAGAGTGACGAAGCACCTCAGCCGCTGGTTCCTGCGCCTGGACGACTTCAGCTGCCCGTCCCAGCACCGAGGTGGAGACCACATTCTATCTCAACACCGCCTCGGCTCCAAGTTTGTGCCCTAGGGGAGTAAGTTGCCCTAGAGGGGGAAAAGGATAGGTTGGAAGTTCAAGGAGGTCGTACAGCAGCAGATACTGGAGCAGTTAGCTGCCCAGAGCCTATAGCATTTAGCCCAGTGCATATGGACCTACTCGGTCCTTTAGAGGAGCTTTCAAGCTCATTAGTCGCGCCTCTACTCCCGTTAGCCAAACAGCTAAACCCATTAGAGGGGAATGCAGTCACAGAGGGGTGATTGGAGGGGCTTACTGTAACAGCAGCAGGGCATTTAGAAGCCAGCCAGGGGTTTGATGCAGCTATGGAGAAGCCTGTAGAAACCAGCACAGGAGTCGGTGTAGCCCTAGAAAGGCATTTAGAAGCCAGCTATGGGTGTAGTGTGGCTTTAGAGATTAATGAAAAGCCTTTAGAGACAAGAGAAAAGCCTGTAGAGACAAGAGAGGGGCCTTTAGAAGCTAGACTGGGCCAAAATACCCCACAAGTGGTGGTGGTGGTGGTGGGGGGGGGTACCTGGGTTGTAGACCACTCTAGTGCAGCTCCTCGTCTGACCCTTAGACATAGTGGCCAAGGAGTAGTGTACAGGAAGGGACTAGACAGTGACAGCTTGGGCTCAGTAGAGGAGCACCAAGCAGAAAACTCAGTAATAGAGGACAGCAAGGGACTCCAAACTAAAGGGCTCTGTAGAAGTAGCCTTGCACAGGAGATCATGAAGGTGAGTGTCTAAAGAGACAAGGTTGGATGGGGATCAAGGGATGCTGTCCTTTGCCGCCTCCTTCCCCTCCTCCGCCTTTAGGGTGGTGTGGGGGTTGGTTTGCGCTCCGGTGGTGTGCTTTTGAGAGGGGGGGTACTGTGTGAAACTCGTCCTTCAGCTCCTGGCTGAGGATGTCACGGGCCTCTCCTCGGGTCCGTACCCCTCCCAATCGACCAAATACTCCAGCCCCTGCCTGCGCCGACGTGAGTCCAACAAGGCGCGCACGCGGTGGGCTGGAGTACCGCCGATGTCGAGGGCTTCGGGCGGTGTGGCGGCCACCTCGCCCTCGTTCAGGGGACTGGGACAGACAGGTCGAAGGAGGGAGACATGAAACACAGGGTGAACCTTCAAATCAGGGGGTAACTGTAACTTAAATGTGACAGGATTAACTTCTTTCAAAACCAAAAACAGGCCAGTGAAACGAGGGGACACAGGGGAATTTAAGGTGGAGGTCTTTCGTGGACAGCCAAACTCTGTCACCCTCCTTGATGGGAGGTGCCTCCCTCCGCCGACGGTCGGCACGTTCTTTAAATCGGCGAACCGCCTGCCGGATGGATGTGTGTGCGTCCTCCCACACCCGTTCTACCCGGCGGAACCAGGCGTCCACTCCCGGAGCCGCAGTGGGGCTCTGGTCCCATGGACAAAGCGGGGGTTGGCGCCCGAGCACACACTCGAAAGGAGTCAGGCCAGTGGCGGAGTGGCGCAGGGAGTTCTGGGCGTACTCTGCCCAGACGAGGAAGTCCGCCCAGTCGTGCTGCCGGCTGTAACAGTAAGCCCGG
>JBBPCX010054076.1:0-14567 GCA_037974365.1 Hydrocynus forskahlii | reverse complement strand
TGTGTGTGTGTGTGTATGTATGTATATATATATATATGTACATATACATATAAGCTGCATATATATATATAAGCTGCACTACCACTAGAACTTTTGCCATATTGAAGAATATATATATATATATATATATATATAACGTGCTATTTTCACAAAAAGCCAAAATACATTTTAGTGTCTACTTTAAGACATTTACATCTGAATTAGTACGTTATTAATGTATATAATTTACACATACAGTACACACACAACGAACGGTAGGACTGTATAAACATGCAAATTGCTTTTAAATAAAAATAATTTTAACCAACTTTGTGAAACTTTACTTAATTAAACACGAGGGGGAATTTTACCATCGAGATCTGAGATCAAATTGAAGATTGGGTGGAAAAGTTATTTCATTTTGAAGTGTTTTTTAAACCTTTTATCTACAATCTCTATGCTTGCAGATTAAGTCAGACAGTTTAAGCCACATTAAGACAGGAACACGTTTTGTTACTACAGATCTACAGCTGTTTTGAGCACAATTGGGTTACCTGAGGGCTCCATGAAGGCACGTATCCCTAAGATGTTGCTGACTGTGTGCACTGAAGGCCAGGCCCGGGACAGACCCACGTGACCCGCCGTCACTGCAACTCCAGGTGGGGTGGCCAGTTTGGCACCGCTGGGCGACATGGCGTTGGGGTAGGAGTAGGGGTACACGGGGCTGTAGGACAGCTGTGGGGGTGAAGGCTTGGCGCCCTCGTACTGGCCCGGCTGGGACAGGTTTCCAATCTTATTCCTCAGAATCCTGCTGATGGAGCTCACCGAGGGCACGTTGTATTTGTCACAGACCCCGTCCGCCAGCAGCCGGTCCCGAATTTCCCAGGCGAAAATCCCGGGGTCCGCCTGCTTGTAGTCCCGGATGCTCTTCACCACGTTGGGCGTTGTGACCCGCGGCTTGCTGCCCCCGATGGCTCCGGGCAGAATCGAGCCCGTCTCGTTGTACCGGGCCAGAATCTTACTCACGCAGCCGTGGGACACGCGCAGCTGGCGGCTGATGTCGCACGGACGGATGCCCAGCTGCGCCAGCTCCACGATCCGGATCCGCACTGCGTTGGGCAGCGGCCGCCCGTTCACGAACACGCCGCCCAGCTGGTTAACCTCCCCGTACGGCTGCTCTGCAAACACCATCACACCACATCAGCTATACATGCAAACACAAAACACTGCAGAACCAACCCTAACGAGCCGCTACTTATTCACTTATACATTTTAGTTCTCTATTTATTTAAAATCCCATATACTTTTCATTTCTGCGGGTATTACAGTCTTAAAAATAAAGGTCTCTGGAGCAATCCCTTGGAGGAATTGTAGAAGCTTCTCTTGAATGCTTGTGAAAAGAAACTTTTTTTTGAAAATAATATACTTAGAACGCTCATTGATAATAAAGAACCTATGCAGATTGATAAATTCAGTCTTAAAATAAAGGTTTCTGGAGCAAAACCATTGAGGAACCACCTATGAGCTCAAGCAGAACACTCTGGTCAATAGTTTTCTAAAGAACCATCAATGTTAATAAAGAACCTCTACAGAATGGGAAATTAAATTATGCGTTAAGTACAGCCTCAAAATTAAGGCGCCGAAAGACTTCAATGGAGCAGTGCCATGGATTAACTACATTTGAGCCCACGTGAATTACATTTGAGCCCTCGTCAATGGTTTTGTCAAGAAAGTTTTTCTGTACATAATAAACTAAAAAAATATTTTTGTGCCAAACAAGAACCTATGTTGAACGAGAAATTCAGTTATGAGGGACTTACACTGTCGAAAATAAAGGAGTAATGCCGTGGAGGAACTACCTTTGAGTCCATGTAGAAACTTTTAGTGATTTTTTGAGAACACTTTCTGTAAATACTCAGTAAATGGAACCCCAATAAGAAGTGGTACCAAAACAAACCCTAATCATGGATTGTAGTGGGTAATATAAAAACTTTTTCTTGTGTGTAAAACAGTATGCCCAAGCCAACAACTACTTTTTAGTGCACAGTTCCGTATTCAAACGTTACGAAAATAAGAAACTGGCACTGGAACCTCAGTAAAGGAACACAGCCCCTTTGAGTTTAGAGTTGAGATAGCTGACCGTTTTCAGAGAGGACAAACGTATAGACAGTTATCGCCAGCGTTAGCATATTTAACTTTTTCAATAGATATCGATCATATGAAACCTCCAAACACAAGGCACTGACAAAGCTAAACATATCATAGAATGATGGCGTAGAACGTATTTTGTTGTCTCAATTAATCCGTCTCAGTGAAAATGGTAAAATGTTAGATATAATACTATGACCTTTATCATTGTGGTACAATCCAACCAGCAAACTTGCCTTTTAACAGGAAAATGCTGTAAACTAGTTTTCCACAAACCTAGTAGTTAATACTATAGAGAGGGTATTCTTACCCTACCTGGAGAAATAAAAAAATACGGATTTTTTAAAATGTCAAATTCGATCAGTTCCGTTAGATATAAAGCAGATTAGACATTAGATTCACGCGATCCATTTCTCACGCAATGCATTTTGAGGTTTGATGGGAGAATATGTCTGCCTGCGAAATTAAAACATTTGCATGGATCCTTTCAAACCATAGACCAGACCTGCCCTGGACGTTCCATAAACACCACTGGTTTCATTTAGAGCAAAAAAATTGTTATGTAACTTACAGAGTCTCGCAGTGGGTATTATCTTGAACGAAAAGAGAAATTGTGAGAGTGTAGGTCTACCAAATTCCTACACAATAAATCATAATTAACGGAATCATTAAGAAGTCATATATATCTCATTTAGTTTAGTTTATTTCCATGAAATGTTCACAATTTAGCGCTATTGTGACTTATAGGACGCTCGGATAAAGAAACCCCAAGAACAAGCGGTCCCCCAAAAAACCCGGATTACAGTAGACTATAATACATAATAGATTTGAACTACAGTAAGAAACAGCAGTACAAAAAGACAAAACCAAAAGGCAAACCATGTCGAAACGCCTCATAACTCGATAATTTATGGAGATCTAACGAAGGAGACATCGTCCGGCGTTTATTTTCATTTTATTTTCACATTTGCAGAAAATTTGGATTCTTACCCATTAGGTTTACTGGTACCTCTTGTAAAAGCCCCGGTAAGCCCCGCTGCCCCTGCTGCACATTGGAAAAGCCGTTTCCCGGCCGGGACCTCCCACCTCTTCCCCACAAAGGCCTCGAGTCTCGGTTTTGGACGCAGAAGAACCACTCCGATCCGTCCACGGGCTTCAAGTGCTCCAACAGTCTGAGGCGTCAATCTCCCTGCCTGAATTTTACAACTCCTCCCTCCTCCAGACTTCCTTCTTCTCTTTCTGACATCACGTTCATGCAAAGGCAGTGATGAACATCAAGATAATTTATTTACGTTTTCATCGTGAATAATCAGCTCGCTTGTGTTTACTCTTGATTTGCAGTGATAATGTGTAATTATAATTGCGTGTAATTCTGTTTTTATTTTCACTTCCTTTAGACCCCATATTTGTCAAGATACCCCTGGTGTTTACATTTTGGCGCAGTAAACGGCATATTTACCTGTTCTTCTGGATGCAGCACTAGCATGTACAGCAGTGGTCAGAATAGCAGAATAGCAGCAAATAAAACTTTCATTGCAGTTGTTCAAAGCAACATGTGGTTCTATTTTAACCGGTTCTGGAATGTCAATCACAAGAACACACAAGCGTAGGTTTAAGAAGGAGCTATGATTATTACTATTATTATTATTATTATTATTATTATTATTATTATTATTATTATTATTATTATTGTTATCGTGGTCTGTCAAGTGCATAGTTGGCTATTTCTGTACTCTATTGGAATACTTGTTGATCTTTCTTTATTTACTAAATGTAACGTAAACGTGTCGTGAAACGTTTTAATTTCTGAAACAAAGATATATGAGGATAATAAGTTTAAGGTCCCCCTTCTGGTTGACCGTGGCATTACAGTGTGTAAGAAAACCTCTGGTCTGTTAAATAATGTACATAAAATAATTTTCGAGTATTTAGATAAAATGTTTTTGATTAAAAAAGAAGCTTAAAATTATTTACCTCGGTTTCGAAGGTTCTGTTCAAGTTTGCGCCAACTACAGGGATAATGCATCATGGTTTTGTTTTTATTTTTTAATTTACAATATATCTAGGAAACCTAACTAAACGTTTTGAATGTGGGTGGGTGTGAATGTGTGTCTGTCAGTTCTTTTGCACCTGCATTATGGGGGGGGGTATTTCGAGGATTTGATAAACATCTGGTATGTTACAAGTGTTGGTCTTAAGTGATATGAAGGGGCACAAAGATTTTTATATGTAAATTTATATGCAACGGTCAAATATTTTAGTGCTAAAAATTTGTCTGAGGATCCAAAACTCAATTTATAGTTTCGAATGTTTCCCATTTTCATTTGGATTTTTGTGCACCTTTGTTGAAATTAAAAGAAACCTTGAGACCAAATTTCATAAAATCAGACAAATAAAAGTATGCAAATGAGTGTGAGAGGTCGGCAGAGGTCGTGATCGGTCAGGTCACAAAACGGACATGCAAATTATTTCCGAGATACATTAGACCTGCTGCTCCAGCTGAATAAAAGCAGAGATCAGCCAGAACATTAAACCACCTGTTTAATAATGCTGGTCCTCCTCAGAACATCTATGACCCCTTAACCCCTCCAGGTCTGGACTCCACAAGAACATCTGAAGATCTGTGGTTCCGCATCAGCAGATCCTTTTAGTCCTGTAAAGTTTGAGGTGGGGCCTCCACAGAAGGTCGAATTGAGATTTGGGGAATATTGAGTGACTTTGAGCTCTTCCTGATGTTCCTCAAATGGTTACTGAACAGTTTTTGCTGTGTGTGTGTGGGGGGGGGATCATCCTGCTGAAAGAGGAGCTGCCGTTAGGGAATAGCGTCTCCATGAAGGGTGAACTTGGTTTGCATTGTCTAAGTTCAAACGAACACCCACATGAAGGCAGGCCCCAATGGTCTCCAGCAGAATAGTGAAAGTGAAAGTTCTGTCATACGTGAACACAGCACACGATGTGAACAGCACGAAATTCTTCCTCTGCATTTACCAAGTGAAACAGCCGGCCGCCAGGAACACAGCCCGTGGAGCAGTGTGTGGGGACGGTGCCTTGCTCAAGGATACCTCAGAGGTGCTTGGCAGTCTTGGGAACTGAACTCACAACTTCCTGATCGCAGGGCGAACGCCCTAACTACTAGGCTACCATTACCAAGAGTATCGAGCTGCCTTCACTGCCTCCGCCTTCTTCACATAGTGCATGCTGGTCCATCTCTGTTCTGATGATCATGTGTCCATGTGTCCTTCAGTGATGGACAGGGGTCAGCATGGGTACTCTGACAGGTCTGTAGCTACGCAGCCCCATACACAGCAAGGGGCACTGCACTGTGTGTTCTGACCCCTTTCCATCACAGCAGCAAGAACATCTTCAGTAAGTTTGTTCTAGAGTGGATCTACTGTGGGTTCAGATCAGACGGGCTGGTCTTCATTCCCACAACCATCGGGCAACCAGGGCACTGGCACTGGTTCTCCAGTTCTTCTTCCCTGGAGCTTTTTCGGTAGGCTCTGACCACTGCACACTGGAATCACCTTGTGCCCATTTATTTTTCCTGTTTCTAACACATTAATATCAAGGAGTGACTGTTCGTTCGCTACCCATGTGTGCATATACAGCAGTGTGCAAAAGTCTTGATCCACCCTTCATTCTTTCATTATTTGCTTCCAAAGATCCAGACTTTCTTGTATTTTTAATGTGGTCTTGAGGAACAGTTCTCCAGGCTTCCTGAAGGACTTTCAAGATTTTCAGTCCAGTCCCTGTTTCCAGTGTGTGTGTGTGTGTGTGTGTGTGTGTGTGTGTGTGTGTGTGTGTGTGTTTGATTACATTATTAAGTTGAGATTTAAAGAAATATTTGAACTGCAGCTGTGCAAATGTGTTAAAGGGAAAATGCCATTACAAAAAAAACCTTATTTCTTTAAAGTGTTTGCAAACCAAATGTTATTGCACTTGTGTTCATATAGCAGTACTTTAAAAATAAAAGTGCGCATTACATTTTTAATTAATTATTTAATTTTGCGTACAACCATGCGATTAATCGCGATTAAAAATTGTTGACCAGCATATACACACACACACACACACACACACACACACACACACACACACTATATATATATATATATATATATACACACACACACACATATATATAGATACACACACACACACACACACAAATATATATGTATATTTATAAACCATATTTCCCCTGTACTTAGTAAAAGCCTTATTTTCACAACAATGCAAAGTATTATGCATAAAGGTGTGGGCGACAGTCTGTAAACATCAGACAAAACATGGCTCGAACTGCGTTGGTGGATTTTGATCAGAAAAAACTATTGTTGCAGGATGGAAATTCGCAGGTCTTGTCCAAGTGCTCACCCGTGTGGACAAATGTAAGCAGTGCACTTGATTTAACTCTCTAAATCTCAGTTTATATTCACACGTTTGAAAAAAGTTTCAGATTGTGATTCAGAGGTTTAGTGCTTTGCTTCTCACTACAGATGCTGTTAATTACTATGTTGAGCCCTCAGTCTGTCTCAGGTGTGCTTTTAACTGGAATACAACAAAAACGTGGACTGTGATTCATGGGAATTTGCCTCAAATGAATGGCAATCTGATTAACCATTTTCGTAAATGAGTTGAGTAAGTGTGAATAACTGAGTTAAAGGTTAATCCTTCTGATTCTTCAGAATTCCATAAAACGTTAAGCTTTTAAAATACTCTTCACAAATCTCTTGTTCATCTATCGCGTCACTCAAACCCTTTTCAACCAAATCAGAAAAGCAGTGCTACACCACTAGATGGACCCCTTTACCTTCCAAACACTTTCAGAAACATCTGGTCTCATAACCCAGTGCTGTCTCTGGAGTTCTGCTCTGAATTTTTGGTGTTCCTCGCTTAGTCGTGTGTGTTAAAAGAAAATTGGAAAAATGGTTTGAAAGAGGGTGAATCCATGTGCAACATCCAAAGTCCTCCCGACTCACCATCTCAGGTTAGCTTTATGCATTTAGAAAGAGACATCATTTTTGCCAGTAGACGGATGCAAAACTTAAAGCGTGTCTCTTCTGACGCAAAGACACAAAAATTGATACAATGAACTTGAATCTTGGTTCTTCTCAGTCGTTCTTTTTCATGCTCTTATGGAGTTTCTCTCTTTGAGTCTTGGCTCCTTTCTATGTTTCTTCTCGAGGCTCCGGAGATATTAGGTCTTGGTTCCGGAGTCTTGGATCCTCTCAGTTTTTTTACATCATGTTCTGAGACAGTTTCTATTTTTTAAGTCTTGGTTCTTCTCAGTCGTTCTTCCTCATGTTCTCAGAGAGCTTTTCTTTTAGGCTTGTAGTTCCTCACAGATTTCTTCCTCATCATCTTAGAAAAGTTCTCAGTTTGAGCCTTGGTTCCTCTCTAAGTTTCTTTCTCATGCTTTAAAAGAGATTTCTTCTAGAGCCTTGGTTATTCTTGTTTTTTCTTCTCATGCAGTTCATCTTTTTGAGTCTTGGTCCCTCTTAATTGTTCTTCCTCTTATGGAGTTTCTCTCAGTCTTGGTTCCCCTCAATTTTTCTTCCTAATGCTCTTAAGAAAGTTTTCATTTTGAGTCCTGGTTGCTCTCAGTGTTTCTTCCTCCTGTTCCCAAAGAGTTCCTCTTAGGAAGTTTTACTTTCTCTCAGTTGTACTTCCTCATCCTCTTTGGCATATTTTTTTACACAAAAGGAAAACTTAAGTTAAAATGTTTTTTGATGTTTGAGTCAAGTAACCAATTGACTTCCTGGACCTTTTCAACTGATGTGAATTAAATTAAACTGAACTGTACTAAACTGAATTTTAATGGAAGTTCTGTGGTCTGCAGTGTGTTTCTTCTGGTGGTCTTCTGTACGTTCACCTTGAAAAAAATGATATCTACAGAACTGATTTAGACTTTCTAATTTAAAGTGTTTCAAATGTTGTTTTTGGCCAAACATACACACACTGCTGTACACAACCACTACTACAGGAGTGTGCATGGCACGTTTCTGTCTTGCACAGTGTGTGAGGGGGAAAGTGTTTGTGTGGAACAAAGTGTGTATGTGTGTGTTAGTGCTGACGTCACTAGCTCGCGAACAACAGGACGAATAGTGCATCTGAACTCCGTTTTGATGTGATGGAACTTAAACAGGGGAGATCATTTTGTGTGTGTGTGCGCGCTGCTGTGGTGACGCAGTTGCAGCGATTGTACTGAAATAGGGGTTGCTGACTCCTTATTAGGATTATCTGAATGAATTAATAAATAAACGAACGAACAAACAAATAAATAAATAAATCTGGACTCCTCTTGGGCTAAACCCCTCAGATTCGAATGGTGTAGCAGTTCTAGTGTGTTGAGAGCACCATGACAACACCGAGCAGCCTCAGATTTATCTCCCCACCCCAACAACGCCCCCCCCCCCACACACAAGCGCTTTGTGAGGGGCGTCAATCAGCCCTGCAAATAAATGCAAAACCTGATCGAAACACAAAAAGCCTCGGAGAGAACAGGACACTGGCCTGCTCCTCCTTTTGTCCTCCAGCTTAGAGCTCGGGTTGTGTGTGTTTACTCAATTCGACCACCCAGGACGGGCCATCCGCAGTCCCATCACACACAGCCTCAGAAATAAAACAAAAAACAATCTTACATTTAAAGGTTGTTAATAATCCTCCTGAAGACTCATCTGTTTAGAGGGCATTTCCTCTCCTGATGATCTATTTTCTTGCACTATTCTAACATATAAATTTTAGCACTTTCTCTCCTCTGGTTCTCACACTGTTCTGAGACGGAAGTGTTTCCTCAAATTGTAAGTCGCTCTGGATAAAAGTGTCTGCAAAATAAATGTGTGTTATCTTTTTAAAAGTGAGACTGTTTACTTTCTTCATTACAGACAACAATGTCCAAACTGCATCTGCTCTTTAGCAACTTTAGTCCAATGACTGCAAATGTGCTAAGTATTTCAGAGTGTTTTGAAGACTAGGCCTACTGATTTTTTTAAATAATAGTAACAGTACTATACATAAATAATAATAGAACACAACAATCAGTACTGTAATACAGTCGTTTTAGGCATCATTCGCAGCATAAAAATAACTGAATTTGCAAATGTGGCAAAATTTCAGAGTGTGTTTTCTGTTATAATAGTACTTACATAATAAAACATAACAATCAATACCCCAATACAACTGAATTAGGCAAATGCGCTGGCAGCGTAAAATAAAAGCATTAATTGCATTAACCTGAGTCTAGTCTTCAGTGTGTATTTTCACGAGGATTTAGATAGAACAAGTAATAATAACAATTACAGGCTAAAAATATGGCAGGGATTTTAGAGCGTGCAGGTGAATAATTTATAATAATAAAGTAATAAAACATAACAATCGATACACGAATACAACTGTAATGGGCATCCCTTAAAGGCCATTCACAGCACAAAATAACCGTTAAATGTTAATAAATGTGAATCCCTTTATATGAACCTCCAGTACAAAGTGACATCGAACCAAACCCGTGTGTGTGTGTGTGTGTGTGTGTGTGTGTGTGTATAATCTGTCCATTTCATCCATTTATGTGTTTACATTACAGTCTAATAAATATGTAAATAGGCGAATCGGCGAGACCAGTCCAAACAAGCTTTATCCCATCAGTACCATCCAGGGTGTGAGCCCGTGGGGAACGAAAAAGGCACTTAAGATGAGCTTGAAGTGTCAGCAACCCGGATCATACGAGCTCCATTTACCAGCAGGTACCCATAAGTGAGCTCGGTAACAGGTTTTTGTTCTTCTCTTCGTAGGTCGCTCGTGATGTTTATGCCACTCGACTTAATCCCCTAGCAAAATATTGACCTAAAAGGTTTCCATAAATTGCCCACTTGCCATTTCAAAAACACATCTCATTCTGGAGCAGACAGTCCATTACCAGCCCTATATAATGTCTCCAACCCATTGCATTTCAAAAAGTGTTTTTTATAATTTTTTTCAGAACCTAATTATTAGCTACAAACGCTTTAAATTTATGCAATAGACACTTGTGATATGTAAATGAGAGGCCAAATCAACCCTCAGCGCCTTTCTGATTGGGTCATAGCATGCAACACTCATTGTAGATTGGATCCACCAGAGCTAGATGCTGTGAAGCTCAGTGATTTAGAAGGATATTAAAAAACTAAACTACAATGGCTCATCCTCTTGACTCCAAAGACCCGCCCTCAGCTCTGCTTTTTTTAGGCTGCATGTTCTGATGCTCCAGCGACCTTCATCAGTGTGGGGATGGGGTCACTCTGGTTAACATCTCCCTCTACAGCTGCACGACAAACTCCCACTGGATAAGGAAAATCTCTCATATCAGCACAGAGGACTTTTCCCCTTCGGTTCCGTTTACTGGAACAGTATTGGATCCGCCAGCAGACTCGAGCTGGATGGACCTGGCAGGATCCGTCCAGCTCGAGGATCCGTGCAGCTATATATATAGTGAAGATGAGTAAAATGGGTTTCTCTGTGAGGGACATTCTGAACCTGAGGGATGGGGATGATGATGATGAGGAGGAGCTTGCAGCAGAAGACACAGAAGATGAGGATCCACCCGGAGCTTCTCGGAGTCCATCAGAAACCGGGACAGAGTCCTCCACGAGAAACTCACTGTGGAAAAGAACCTCGGATGCTGATCAATATCCATGTAAGTCCATATAAACTTATTCGGAAGTATGTATGTATGTATGTATTGTATTGTATGCATTTATTGTATTGATGTATTGATCTCAGGTTGATATTTAAATTTAGTAAATTAAATATATAGATAGATAGATAGACAGACAGATAGATAGAATCACAGTATATGTGAGGAAAATAATTTGGTATAGGTATTTTATTTGGTGTTTTATTTTCCAAGGGCATAAAAATGCTAAACATATTAAAAACGATTTATCCTGGAGAAAATTTCTCATATTGCTATTACTAATTGCCATCCAAAATTTATTTTGGCAAACACAACTTTAGAGTGACATACAAAACAAACTCTAATTACAATTATTTGAGCAAACAGTGTGTGGATCTTTACAGTGTACTGTATTTACGTCAAACGGACTGAATTTGGTTAATAATCTCGCTGTGTTTCTCCTCAGTCCGGGCCGGACCGGCCGGTTCCGGAGAGCTCGAGGAGGTGGAGGAGGGCGGGAGTCCGGACGAGCCAGGGAGGAAGAGGAAGAGGAGGGTGCTTTTCTCCAGAGCCCAGACCTGCGAGCTGGAGCGGCGCTTCAGGCAGCAGCGGTACCTCTCCGGACCCGAGAGGGAACACCTGGCCCAAAGCCTGCGCCTCACGCCCACTCAGGTCAAGATCTGGTTCCAGAACCACAGATACAAGATGAAGCGGGCCGAGAGAGGCCGCGAAATCGCCGTGCCGGTTCTGCTTGGGGACCATGCACCGTTTGGGGTCAAACCCCAAGACCTCATGGGCCATTTTCACACTGGACTACAGTTTCCATTTGGGGTCCAACACTTCCAGCCAGTCCACTTCAGCACCTCCATCAGCAGCTCCAGCCTGCCGCACGCGCAACCCTGGTCCTGGTGACCTCGAGAAAGACTTGGAGAAACTTGCTGACATGGCCTTAGATACTTTTTGGATCATGTGGCCACGAGCAGAACATCTCCACCATCTGAGAAATGTTTATGCTCTCCCTATTAAACAAGAACTTCCAACTGTTCTTCTGGAGTGAAGATGTTTCGGGTAGTAAAACGTAAAAAAATAATTCAGAATAAGTGAACTTTTTCTTAATAATTTATTTGCTAAAGGGTCAATGATTATGTTTGTAGCAAAAGTGCCAAAAGTGTTAAAGGCTGTCGAGAAATGTACACAGAAGCAAAACCTCATTATTTGTTTGTTCTGTCCGTTTGAAATTTAATCGACCGGCTTTTATTAAAACTTTAAGTTAGAAACTGAACGTTTTTGGACACGTAATAAATGGAAACTGAACAAAACCAGTTTAAACGGAGGCAACTTTCTTGAAATGGAAATGTGGATAATTACCACATTAAACTCTTTAAAGCAAGGAGTTCAGAACTGATTTTATAAGCCAATGTCTGATGCCTTGAGTATTATTAGAAAAAACATTTTGAAAGTTGGTGAAAAAATCTGTTTTCCCCCTGAAAAGTAAGATCTTTTGTGTTTATATGCCATTTTTGATGCGTCAAACGATGCTTGTACAATAAATTATGAATTTAAATAAAACCTGAAATAATGTACATGTTTTGGTGAACTGAGGAGACTTTGGAAAGCGGCGAATTTGCAAGAGCACTTCGCACATTTTACACATATCTTTTTTAATTAAAAATAAGAAATACCTGAAGTAAATACGGTTAATATTAAATTAACCAGCCTTCAGAAATTCAGAATTTTAACATGTAAAATTATAACCGCATTTGACAAAACAGACTCAATTCAGGACCTGGTCGTTGTTTGTCCCGCAGTGCCGAGATTCACCACATGATGACAGCATTGTCGCACCATTACAACTCTGCTTGGCTTACGAATGGGTCCTTGGCCCTTTAGTAACTTAAACACACATGCACACACAACAGCAAAACCAAAATCTTAACAGCAAATTCATAATAATGGTGTAACAGCAAACATCAAGACAAGTGTCTGTTATTATGTAAGAAAACAACAATTCTAAAAGTCTCTGGAATCCATTCTCTTTTTTCATGTATTATCTATTACAATTAATATTACATTGTATAGACTTGTAAAATGTTATAATTTAATCCACAAATAGCATTCACAGTCAATAAGGCCCCAAATGCTGCTATACTGCTGTCAATAACCGAAGTGTTGCAAGTCCATCCTTGTATATATTAACATCAATAAATATGCACAGTCAATACAATCATTTCCAAGTTGGAGTCAAGGCACATGCTATCATATCCTGCCACTATGTTTTGTTGAACTATATTCAAAACAACTGGTAAACTGAATGAACATGAAGTATGGTGGTGGCTTCAGCTTATGCACAAAAACATTACTTTTCAATTGCACACTGGATTATTCTACAGTTGTAATTTTGTCCTCACTGATCTTGACATGTTACGAACACCTAGCTGTTTGGTTCTGTAAATTGAGGTCTTAAAAAAACATTGCAAACAAGCTGCGTTCTGAACCTAACATACAAATACAAACGTACCAAAACAAACACATTCCAGTTAGCCAAATTTCTGACCTGGGTAAAACCATCTATAATAAAAAGTAAATGTTTGCTACTTGATTTATTAACATCCCTCCCTTTCTACCTTACACGCAATGATTTCTTCGTATGTAAGTGGCACTGATACGAGGCTGCCCTACAATGTGGTTTAGAATGTCCTCTGAGAGGAAATGGGGCCCTGGTCCTCTATTTTCTACTGACAATCATCTCCCCTGCCCAGAAATACTGATCTTCCCTAACAGCTGTTGAAATACAAATTGTAATGTCGCAAATTATGTCACAAATGTATCCTGGTATATGGTGATGACTGTTTTCACCTCAACAGGTGCACATTCACAAATATGTCTGAACTGACAGTTAGCTGTGACCTCCAAATAGCAGAAACTGTATTAATCATGACAGTAAGTAGCTACTGAGGGCCATCAAAAAGAGGACGATCCCAGAGATGATTCATCATCTCTTCAGGCCACCTGTATCTATACCTTCTTCAAAACAACCAGCACCATCTGTGATCTCCACAAGCATCACTGCATGATGTATAAGAACCTCACTGACTGCTTCATTCCAGACATTTGGTCTAGTTATGTTAAGTTTTCTGACTATCGAAGAGCGCACCCAATTTTCACTAATATGGAATTCAGATAATAGTAATAGTCAGAGTAGTAGTACTATGAAATTGCGCTTTATTGCTACACATGTGATATAAAATATAAATATGTGATATAATAATCAAAAAAGCTACAGAATTGATTTCTTAAATTCCCCGTTAACTGACCCTGGTCAATATATAACTGCTCCCCTTTAACTGACCCTATTCAAAATATATGTATTGAACATACACTACCAGTCAAAAGTTTGGACACAACTTCTCATTCAACAATTATAGATTAATATTGAAAATATCACCTATTGCTCTGATGACAGCTTTGCACACTCTTGGCATTTTTTCAATCAAATTCATGAGGTATCGACCTAAATTTAATTAAATTAACAGGTGTTCAAGAGTTCGTCAAGAGCTCATTAGTGGAATTTCTTGCCTTCTTAATGTGTTTGGGATCATCAGTTGTGATGGTCGGGTTGGTCCACAGTCAGTGATCCTGTTCCACTACGGTTCTACTGCACATTATGGCAAGAACCACTTAACTAAGTAACAACAGTCCATCATTCCCTTATTACAGAACAGATTCTGGTTTCTTTAACTCCGTTTCTGTTTACTGCATAATTCTATCTGTTCCTTCAACATTTAGTTTGTTT
>JBBPCX010054026.1:0-14574 GCA_037974365.1 Hydrocynus forskahlii | reverse complement strand
CTTTTCCCGTTTTTTTTGTTTGTGTGTGTGTGTGTGTGTGTGTGTATGAGAGAGAGAGGTTTCTTCAGTATGGAGAGGCTGGAGGTCAGGCCTTACTGAGGATTTTTTTTTTTGCCTTTATTCTCATATCAAGAGTCCACATGTGGAGTTAACTTTTACACAAATGCACACAAAGACATAACGAGGCCTTCAGAGAAAAAAGACCAAAGAGAGACACACACACACTTTTTACTGGTTTTCATTCTGCATCAGTGCACCCTCGAATCCAATGTACATGTATAGTGCGTGTAGGTTACGGGCAGTAATTCTATTTACATTGGGATGTTTTCCACTATGTGTATAATCAAGATATGCCATAAATTAAAAAAAGAGACTACGTCGACAGCAATTTTTGTAGTAATATAAAAATTTTTTATTATTATTCAGTAGCAGCAGTAGCATTTTGTTGTATTTTTTATTGCATTTTTGTTTTTGTTTTTTGTTTTTTTCAACATTTTTGGCCTACTGCAGTATGGAAAATGCAGTAATCTCGTAGATAACAAATAAACCTCACAGTCCTAACGTGCACCTTCTGCCTCAGAGCTCCCACGCTTGCAGTGCCCTTGTGGGCGCAGGACAAAGCCTTATTTATCTTTGTTAATCAAATGATAAATTAAAAGCCCTTCCATTCAGTAGCAAAGATTCAGTCTGACTTCCCCACGGGGCCTCGACTTCTTGGACCTTTCCCCTCCGCTTCATAACCGTCTCGTTCCATAACTTCAAATTCACGAGGGCAAAGTGGATTTCTTCCAAATTCACGTATCCCTCCGCGTGGGTTTTAAAGGAATACTTTATGCAAACAATATTTTTTTTAATGTCTGAAATGTACTTCTTTTGGTTTTGAGCAAAAGCTAAGAGGCTATTGTAGCTGACAAGTAACAGATGCTTATTTCCCACCAATTAGCTTAGTGCTAATGAATCTCAGCAGTTGTTAAGTAGTTTCAAATGGACTTGCTGATGTGGATTCTGACACTGAATGACATAAATACAGTGTGCTGGATAGCTCAAAACTTTCTTAATTTTGTTTTTTGGCCTCAGACAGTATTTTTGTCTGTTACTTGGGTTTAGGTATCGCAAGAATTTTGCTTATATTAATATCGATTCTTATGCTTTGTATCAGTCCCGATACTTAGAGACTTCTATTAATGCTACTCTCCATAATGTGGTGCAAAAAGACATTGCATGAAAACATATAACAGTTATTTAATAACAACCTAAATAGTTTCCTGAGATTCTAATTTATACTGCTACAAATGTCTGGCGGTGATGTGCTGAGCATTGCTTTCATCCATCCCTACCACTGATCCAATCTAGCATCAACCATTATGTTAGGATGCATTAAGGATGCATAAATGTCGCAAGCAGCACCATTAGTCCAGGAACGTATTGATTTTTCATACTGAACAGTCAGGAACTGGTACCAATTTAGTATTGTCTCAATACCCATCCCTACTTGTTTCGTTATCCTTGTTACTTGGGTGCTAAAGCTAAAGAGGTGACCTTTAGACACCAAACATGTCTTTGCTGATAAACGTCATTTGGGGGGGAAAGGGGGACTGGATGAATTTGATTTGTCCCGGAACCAGTGCTTTAATTAAGCAGACACAGCTTAAAGCCCCTGCACTGACAGTGATATCAGTGTGTTTTTTAAGCGGAGTTAATGTTGCATTACATTATCTGCGGCCCACTCTCTGCCTGTTGCTACCGAGCGAGACAGAGTGAGAGAGAGACCTGTCCCATCACTCTTGACAGCAACCCTAATCTGTGCTGCCAATTAATTGCAAGACGACTGGAATTCCCATTGTCCCGGGATACAGCCCTGACAATGGAGATTTGCTGGCCGTGATTAAGAAGATACACGAAAACCTCTCGTTCTGTCGCATGACTGGCAACTTTAATTAAGTCTTGGGCCTCACTTTTTCTTAACACCCACAAAAGCGCTGCGTGATGAAATACTGAAAGGGGCGAGACTTCAAGTGAGCAAGCAGATATGAGAAAGAGAGAGAGAGAGAGAGAGAGAGAGAGAGAGAGAGAGAGAGAGAGAGAGAATGAGACACAATAAAATCTGATAGCGTTCTCACACAATACATAACCCACTTTTTGAATCAACACACAATAATGGGCTGCTTGGGGAGAGAAAACAATAGGCAGGGGCGGAGACAGAATGACAGTACCAGACAAGTCAGGCATTATAGGAGGAAAAGCAAGCTCTTGACCTGGAGCTATCACTCCCTCGTCTCCTTTCATCTATTCTCCTCACTTCTTTCCTTTCCCCCCTCTTTCTTTACCTCTCCCTTTCACTTTCTTCTACTTTCTCCTCTTTCACTTCCACACCACGCTCACTTTCATCCACATTCTCTTCATGTGTTGTCTTCCCGCCACTCTTTTTTCTCCTCTTTCTCTTTCGGTCCTCTCCTCTACCACTCTCATTTTCCTTGCCCCTATCTCGTTTCTTCTCTTCTGCTGTGATGATATTCTAGATCCACGCCAAAACAACAATAATGAAATCATCCTTTCAGAGGTTTAGGGGCTCTCAGGAGCATGTCTCAAATGTTTTCTTCTCCTTCATTATATTCCTCCTTTTTCTCTTCACCTTTCTGTGTTCCTCTCTTACCGAATGTTTTCCCTCTGTCTCTTTTGCTTCTGCTACCCCTCTTTTGTCTTGTCCTCTCCTACTCTCATTTCAACCCACTATTTTCCTCTCCTCTCCATCTTCCCCTTCCTTCCCCTTCTCTTTTACTCTCCTCTCCTTCAGGCCTTTCCCTCCAGCTCCTCTCTTGTCCTTCCTCCTTATTTCTGCTACTTTCTTCTCTCCCCTCTTGTTCTCCTTTCTCCACTCTTCTCTTTTCTACTCATCAATTCTTCCCCCCCCACACACACACACAGCATCTAGGTCTGCCAGCCTCTGGAGAAAGCCGTGCTTGTGAGAAAGCTTTGTTTTTGTTTGCCTGCATTTTGCACACCACAAAAATAGAGACGTGAAAATGGGAAAAAAAAAAAGTGTGTAAGTAGGAGGACTTGAGAGCCCAGATCTGAGCGCAGCACGTCCCTTCCCTCCCGTCCTCTCTCCTTTCTTGCACCCTTCTCCGTCCTCCTCCACTGCCACCTCCTCCTCTCCTCAACATAGAAATCATGATCGCGTCAAACCTACGCACGCGTCCAGGCCTCTAAACTTTCCATAACAGCTTCGCATGAACATTTCCATCACAAAGTACCTGCAGGGCTTCATAAACTGCCACAGCCTTGCCAGCTCTCAGCCCAAAACCGCAGTACTTAAGGAGCAATCTCCACATTACACGAAATCAATCTGCACCAGGGTTTAATTAAGAAAAACATCCTGTCGACACAGTGCCTCTCAGTAACAGTACACTGTCATTCTATGCCTCGGCTAAGCCCAAACGATCCAGAAACTGTCTAGCAAAAGGTCATCCTGCTCTGTACAGCAGCCTGAGGCACTGAATGACTCTAGATCGACAGATAAACAGACAAGCATAAATATAGATACAGATATAGATGCAGATATAGAAATGGATACAGATGCAGACATTTTATGGCCAAAAAGATTATCAGGGCACGCTTCTTAATTACTGAGTTCAGGTGTTTCAGCCCCACTTGCCCACAGGTGTATAAAATCAAGCACATAGTTATGCATTCTCCACAGACAAATTTCTCAATAAGCATTCTTCACTGTATTGCACTCTCATTTTGAGAGTATTATACGTTTCCAGTTCAGCGTGCCTTCATAGTTTTAACAAGGATGCATCAGGAGGTGACTTGTGTGGACTTAGGCAAGTCTCCCAGAACACAGAGGAGACAACAGCAGAAGAACTACCACATAACTGTTAGTTTAGTCCTTAAGGATAGAAAAGGTGCTGTTTATCTGATGGTGAAATATCGCCTGAACATTTTTTCCATAATTTTAGATGCACATGTACAAGGCAAGATGTGTTTGGGTACTCATTTGCATGAATGGTGACAAATTAAATTTGAATAGATCTGATATTATACTTATTGTTAAAGGTGTTGGTGCATGTTATAAATGACATTTTCTTATTTTTGGTAAAGTGGCTTCCAACGGATACTGTGTAACAACAGTTCTTAATAAGGTTTATCATGCTGTTCTTCTTGAAAGAGGTATTAAGAATCTCTGCGTCGCTGCCCTCATTTAGGTCCCCCTCTCATAAACTCCAGTCATAACACCATCTGTGCTACCATGAACCCGACGAGCACTGCAGACGTATTTAGGAGCAGGTCACCAGGTCATGGGTGGGTAAGCGGAGTTAGGCTAGGGGGCCACTCATTGTCTCAACTGTCGCTTTTTTGTGGCTGCGGCTAGACATAGAGATTATGGAAAGCGGCTGGCAATGAAAGGAGCCAAGTCTTAGAAAACTTCCTGAACAGCTGGGGATGAGCAAAGCCACAGAGAACCATTGGTCAGATGGTTTGAATTGAAACAGAGATCGCTCTGAACACACAGCACCGATATCATGCCGTTGTTCTGACAATTTATGCTGCCTTGTCGAAAAATGCTACCGTGGCGCAAATCAACAGCAGAGTCTATCGATTCACGCTACCCTATCGAAAAATGCTCCCTTTAAGTTTACACAGTTTATACAGCTTCCAGCTTATACAGTCAGTTTAGCACTGATAATGATACAAAATAAGCAATATATGTATAAGCAGAAAAATATTTAAAATTATATAATAAATATCTTGCAAATTATGCATAGTCAGAGAAAAATTTGCTTTAAAAAAATGATAAGAAGTCTATCAATTCACACTACCCTATCAAAAAATGCTACCTTTAAGTATATACAGTTTATATCAGTGCAGCCAACGCAAGGTAGCACAGATAAACCAGTGTCCATCGCAAGGTGGCATAGATTTATGGGCGTGGCAATGAATTCCAAGACTGTGGAACTGCACATGTGCAGAAAGGCATCTCAATGGGTAGCAGATTTCAACAAAATACTGATTCAAATACTAAAGTGAAAATAATGAAGCCAGTAGCTGGATAAGTACTGTACAAGTGTTATTTTTGCTTGTTCTTTTCCCTTTTTCTTCTTAATTCCTTTAATTTAACTGGTATAAAGGCTCCCACACACCAGACACGCCATGCTGCACTGCACAAATGTCCCAAAATGCATTACCTGCCATCGATGCATGCCATCGTTCATCAACTCACTATACATTTTGCCATTAAACCCAAAATGAGATCCAGAGTAAGACCTCAAAAGTTATATTAAAGACGTGAGGCTTGAAATTTACACACAAAAAGAGAGTATTAGAGATAATCAAACAATAGCAATGGTCTGTTACCTCAGCTGATGTCCTCCACTTTCACTTGGCAAAAGAGGCAATCACTGGAGTTAGTTACCCGATACCAAACATGATGAATTCATTCAAAAGCAACATTACAAGAAGGTACATGAAGGTTCACTGCTAGTTTTGGTACACTGTACATAGTAAATGTGGCAGCCTTTAAACTGAAAATGTGACCCCTGGTAACTATCATGCACGCTATGAAGAAAGCAGAGTTTGCAATGCACTATTTTACAACCCTTTGACTTACTTTGTTAAATCTTCGAATGATTTATGCAGAAACTGTGAAAAAATCACGGGAAAAAATGCCAAGGTTTCAGCATCAGTACTGGTATTAGACAACAAAAAGTGATACAATACTGATATAAATTGAGCTTTCAGATGCAAAAAGCCTCAGCAGTGCACTCTGATGCCTTATCTCATTATGTATGTAACGCAGGCATGTCTATACATAAAGGGTCTGTTTGTCCACAGGGGGGTTGTTTTAAATCAAGGGCATGGAAAATGCAAACTCAACACAAGCTGACCTAGCCTTGTCTGGCAGGCAGAATAGAGGATGACGATGGATTAGCCGGACACGGCCTGCCCTTGAGTAGAGTGCTGGCTCTCTGGACAGGCCCATGCCACCCACCTGGCCACCCGATGGTGGCCGTTTGTTGGGGAGGAGGCAGCAGCTGTTGTCCCAGGTGTAGCGATGCTGGCACACATGGCAGTGTCACCCTTTTCTCTAACTCTGTGCCAAGGAGCGAGTGCTTCCAGGGGGTGTCCTTCACTGACGAGCAGAAGGGATATTAGAAGCGGAACTTTAGAAACAAGGTCCCAAATGCCAGGTCAATCCTAATCTATCCCAACTAGACGCTTTGTCTTCCGTGTGGCTGTTGCTTCATAATCATCTTTCCCATTGCAAATGTGTTTTCCCGTTGTAGCAAATGTGTATACTTTAAACTGAGTGGATTTTTGAGTGGATTTTCAAGCTCTACCAATGTACACACAGTATGAGACAGTTTACCCCCCATCACCTCAGGTGTGAAACGTGGTTGCATGGGCATGCATCGCTGCTCACTGGTCTTAACTCATGACGTGGCTGCAATAGAGGTGTAAGTATCGTACAAGCACAGCTGATGTTCTGCACTTCTACCTCATGAACATTGCTTCATTGCAAATTCAGGCACTCTCCTTCTTTGCTCCTGCTTCCTGAATTGCTAGGGCATCAGCTGGAGTACAGCCAGTTCCATCAGGAGATGAGTGCTTGTGTACGCGTGTGTGTATGCGTGTTCATTTAGAAGTTTCATCCCAGCTAGGCATAACTGTCACAGCTGCCGCCCAAAAGAACTGGTGTCAGAATAAGAAAGTGCTACTGTAGCCCAGGCCACTTAACGACTGTCACTTTTCTTTGATAATCCACATCTATTTATCTCATGATCGTGCAGTGAAATCATGCACGCGTCAGCAACATGTCATTTCCAGGAAATTAGAGTCTCATGCCTGGCCTCTGCAACAGCCTGTCAGAAAAAGCTGGACGGAGATGTCACTTTGGCTGAGACGGCAGCAGAGGTGCCATCTGCCAATCGAGCTTTTGCAGCAGTGCTGATGAAGGAGAGCAGCCATGTGTCAGCATCGAGGCGACGGAGTCAGGAGACAAACGATGATCCCCCCCCTGCACCCCATCCACACCCAGGCTGCAAACGCACAAAGAAGTAGGTCTGCGACGATTAAAGCACCAGGCTGTAGACCAGTCAGTAGGTTATTTGATACTAGGCTGCAATAATGTTCAGTCAGTGGGGGAGTTAGTGGCTGAATCCAATACTTTTAGTATTATTAATACAATCATGTCTGTGTGCGTACCTGTTGCTATTGGCTCCACGGTGTGTGATGTACGGAATGAAGCAGTCAAATTACTTTGCATTGAAAAGACAAAACATTCCTCAACAACAGGAATGCATCCTCCTAATCGTGTGCATCCTTCAGGAATCTTGAACGTGATACACAGTCGTGGAGCAGCCTGTGGATTATTTCTGATGATAAGTTGAAATGTGTTGATGAAAACCAAGCCGATTAAAAAAAATGTCAACAAAAGTAACATTCACGGTGTAATACATGATCGAGGGTCGTGTATTTTCGCAGCACACTTATCATTTGTCATTTTAAGTGTCCTATGGGATAAATAAAGCAAAACAAGTATTGAATTAGTCAGTGCAGACATTACGTTTTCCGTGGTTTTCCTCTCAGTCTAGACTGTCACAGCACGTCATTTGCACAGCCTGTCCTAAAGTCCACATTTGCGGTTTGTGGCTTTACACAGTGACATATTTTGGAATTTAACAAACATATTCGATCATTCGTTAAGACTGCTAGTGTGCAGATACAAAAGTACTGGGACGTCTGACCGTTACACCAACAGGGACTTTATTGACATTGCATTCAAACACACTGACACTATTATGGACTTCGTCCCCCCTTTGTGATATCTGTAACCATGTCGTGTGAAAAACACTTTCTGGAAAGTAGCTTTCAGAGGCATTAAACTCTTCAGAGGTCTGCTTCCCATCACTATGCTTCTTACTGACGCAGTAAGAAGGGAGAGACATCAGACCTCTCTGAATGAGTTTGTTTACATCTTTACCACTTAATTACACTTTTAAGAAGGAAGGTGCCAGAAGAAGTTGTGTACATAATGTCACAGAAGACACATTGTTGGTTTCCTAAAGAAACTGTTAAATTAATTCTTAAAGGAGTCATTTGTGAATGCAAAGTGTGAGAAGGACGAACCTTGATAAATTGTAAAGGTTTGTGGAATTGGTGAAGAGCCCTAATGTGTGGAAAAATGTAGGAAAAACAGTGAAACAATAGAAGTCATGACGCCTCCTGCGCTTCTCTGCAGTCCGTCAGAACACGAGTCTCATATGAACGTAATTAAGCATCAGAGCACTTTTAAGTAAACAAAAAGTCTTTCTACAATTGATATTGTTCTATAATAACCATCGCAACCCTACACACAATCCCCTCTGTGCCTGTGGAGCAAAGTCTTCATGTCATTCTACGTGCCTGTGGAGCAACGATGCAATGCCTTCCCAGCGTGACTGGTTAGAAAACTCATTTGTATGGTAGACTTCTTCAGTATCAGTATGGCAGAGGTCAATAAAGTGACAATTAACTAAATAGATAGAGTACAACACTAGACTTTATTATCTATCACAGCCCACTGAATTGAAAGTGTGTGTGTCCAAGTCTGCCCTCGATTATGATATAGTCTCCCACAGATGTTCTCACACTGACCATGAAGGGATTTCATCTCCACTGAATGGGAAGTGACTGCAGTGTTCCTCTCTCGTCCTCTCTCCCCCTGTCTCACTCCAAAGACGCCACACCAATCAGCTCAGCCGCTCTCTAAGAAAATGGACTGCCACAGCAAAGGCGACCCCGAGACAACCCCTCACACGATAAAAGGAAATCATTTTTTGATAAAACGAATAAGAGGCGTATTTCAGTGATTCACAGCAGTCACACACAAAGGCTGTAGCTCAGTGACTCATCCAGAGAGAGAGAGAGCGAGAGAGAGAGAGAGAGAGAGAGAGAAGTTATAGAGACAGAGGGAGGGAGGGAGAGAAAAAAAGCAAAGAGAGAGAGAGCGAGAGAAGTTATAGAGACAGAGAGAGGTAGGGAGGGAGAGAAAAAAGCAAAGAGAGAGAGAGGGAATGAGAGTAAAAGAGAAAGGGATGGGAGAGAGAGAGAGAGAAAGATTGAGAGAGAGAAGTGGAGTGCACAGGAGGAAGGACAGAGAGAGAGAGAGAGAGAGAGAGAGAGAGAAGGGAAATGAAAAATGAAAAGAGAGAGAGAGACAGAGAGAGAGAGAGAGAGACAGACTGAAGAGGCAGTGGTCTCTGATTAACTCGAGTGAACAGCAGACCGTTAGCACTACACAGCGTTTCTCATAAATATCTAAAACACGAGTAGTCTGATAGGCTCAGTCACAGGCCTGACATCTCCTGCTCATTCCGTGGGCTCACATTCAACTTCTTGAAGTCCGGCCAAATGTGGAAAAGATCCTAGATAAATGTGCTTCTCCACGTGGAAGTGTGACATCTTCCAGCGCGACCGAAAGCAAGGCCTTGCTCTGCCCCGGCCAAAAAGCAGCGCAATTTAAAGTCATTTCCTCTGTTCACTCCATTAGAGGATAAAAGCCCATTGTGCGATTTCACTAATGTAAATGTCAGAGGGAGAGGGAGAATGTGAAGGGGTACAAGAGTTGTAATGGAATGTGTGAATGTGTTTTAGTGCAGGGAGGGCTTCCATTGCCTTTGCTGCTCTTGGCTTTTTCACATTAGCTGTACATAAACCTGTCATAATCATTCCACAATCATCTCACTTGATTACTGATTGGATTTTTTTTCACAATCGTTAGATTTCACATTCATATGTTTAGGCAAATTAGGTCATTTTTCCTTACTAGTTGGTTTGAGGCCAATATATGTATATATAAGTAATGCATGAGAGCAGATTGCAGATTCTTTGAGAAATGCCATCAGTTGTACTAACCCAATTAACAGGCAGCACTGACCAGACTGTTAATCTGAGCTCATGCTGTCTGTGACTTCTGGAAGCCCAAAAGGGTCATCTACTGCTATATTTCACTTCAAATTTACATGATACACTATATTGTGACAAAAGTATTGCAACATGCCTGTTTTTCAGCATTTGGGCTAGGCCTCTTACATACAGTGAAGGACAATCTTTTTGGACAACACCATGCTTCCAACTTTGTGAACATAGTTTGGGAAAGAACCTTTTCTAGTCCAGCATGACGGTGCCCCAGTGCACAAAGCAAGCTTTATAAGGACATGGTTGAATGCGTTCAGTGTGGAAAAACTTGACTAGCCGCACAGAGCCCTGACCTCAACCCCATCCAACACCTTTGAGATGAACTGGAACAGAGATTGCGAGCCAGGCCTTCTCATCCAACATCAGTGCCTGACCTCAGAAATGCTCTACAGAGTGAATGGACACAAATTCCCACAGAAACTCCAAAATCTTGTGGAAAGCCTTCCAAGAAGAAGCTGTTATGGCTGCGAAGAGGAGATATTAAAGTTTATGTATTTGAATGCAATGTCATTAAAGTCCCTGTTGGTGTAATGGTCAGGCGTCCCAATACTTTTGTCCATTTAGTGTATTTCCTAGATTCTACAACATTTAGGACAGTTTTCATTTGTGGCAACAAAACCTGAAGCCTTATCACACAGAGTTTTTCGGACTTAAATAACACAAGCAGGTTCTGTTCATTAACACTAATGCTGTGTTTCACCACAGAGCTTATGGTTGCTTTTTTCATCGCTTCTTCAATGTTTGGAGCTGCTACCTGAAGCAGAGCCTTGAACATGAACACACAGGGTGCAGCAGCAGAGCTTCAGCTATGAGTGGCAACTGTTTTTTAGCGACTATAATAGTTTGTATTTTAGGACTGATATGGGTAAATGATCCTTCTTCTGCTTCTTATCCTTGTATTTTTACCCCATTTTTGCACACTTAAAGACTCATCTGCTAGAATACAGTATACCATCAAACCGTTTCATTCAAGCTTGCACTGTCGCGGCTTTTGCCCACTGCACTACATGTTGTCTTGTCCTGTTGTGTTGCACTCTCTTTTGCTCTCTTTGGACTCTGTGAATTTTCTCCAGTCTGTACTTGTGCAGTCTTGTTTCACTTTGTACTGTATATATGGCTGAAATGACAATAAACTTACATCAATTGACTTCACATTCAAAAACCAGTCTGGGCTCAGATCCTCCTTCTGACAAAAATGTGTGAATTGGTGGATCGAACTTGAAGAAGAGTGAACAGACAGACATATGTAAATAATCCGATTTTAGAGACATCACAAGAAAATCCAAGGGAGCCATTTTTACAGCTTACTTTACATTTATGAACTGTACGAACTTCAAGTTCTCACACTATAACCACGTTTATAAACGTGGTTTCCATGATAAGGACCCTTTAACAATGGCTTCCGCATTTCTTACGGGGCCAGGTTTGATCTTGTAATGACAATGTCCGGAAACACCCACGAGAAATGTTTTGGCTAAATGTGAATGGGTTATTAGAGTAGAAACAAACTGAGTATGACATTTCTAAACCAATCCAAACCCAGTCCAGGGGCTCCAGCAACATTTGGAGGGAAGAGTGTGTGCAGGACAGTATGTATCGGTGTTTGAACATTTTTGTTTACCGCAGAACGTGGTGGTCGTGACTTATAAAAATAACACTTTCAGCATGGTACCGACTACAGCATACCCACCTATATGTCAGTGTACGTCCTTCTCCGAGAAGACTCTGGACTGGTCGTGCTGTTTTCTACAATACAGCCCAGCTAAGCCCACCTTGATGCACAGCATGCAAGCTGTCTAAGTCCTTATACCCAGTACTCCTCCACACACTGGCCTGTGATCACCTCAGCGAGGGTCAACGACTTCACCCTTTCTCGCCCCTAATCACCACCACGCACACCCACGCTGTCAGAGCAGCGCAGTGCGCGACTGGCCTAGGGGTTAAATTACCCTCACCCACACTCAGCAATTCCCCAGCTGATATGTATGTGTGTATGGGTGGTACAAGCAGACACCTGAGGTTACTATGCCTGCAAGATTCCAAGCGTATCTCTACAGTCTGCCGCATGCTTCCAGGTTTTTGTAACATGTCCAGTTACAATCTGCAGGAAAAAAAAAACCTCATTTTGGCAACAATAACACATTTACAAGTGTGACAATAATCTGTTTGCTGTTTACAACAGATGTACAATGACATTAGAACAAACCAATATCCGTCTACGTATATACGTAATTGTATGCCCGAATAATGAACGATAATGATCAAATGACATGGTTGATTGATTTTCTACATGAGGGAAAGCATGCATTCTCGACAGAATACACACATTAAGGCCAGGCATACTCTGTGACTATTAACGCAAATGTGTAAAGCATTTCCATATCAGCATCGGAAACGGCATCGACAGATATGCACAGGAAAAATGATCAAACAGAGGCCCACAGTTCCCATATCCCTACTGCTCCAATAAGTGTGCAGCTGTCTTGATCAGATGACGTTATTATCATTAGCGTGCATGTAATCGCGCTCGTACCGTTAATAGGCCACAGTTAAAGCAGGGCATCGTCCATGAATGTTAGAAGACACACACTACACTGATATTAATCCATCCACCGGATAGTTTCCTCCGCCAGCCAACAACCGCCCCATTACCTCATTAACTCTACAGACAGTGAACATAGAAGAACAGCCACAGAAAGGTTTTGGCTGTATTGTCTAACTAGGTCAACTAATTGTAAACAGTTCACAATTAAACCCCGAAGAGCTTCTCTTCCCCTGCCAGAGGCGTATTTTGTCTTGTCCTCCAAGGAAATGTCGCTTCTTGCTAATGCTCCATGAAGCCTGCAAGTCCCCAGTAGCGGCCATTCGTTTGATGAACACTGCCTTCCAGTGTTGATGTGGAGTTGATACAGGAGCAAACAGAGGGTCGCCATCAAAAACCCACGGCACGTCTCAGCACCCGGCATTAAGCATTAGGGGTTATAAAACTGAAGCGAATAGAAGCAGGGGAGATTCATACGGACGTGAAATAACCTGCCGCTGAAATGTAAGAATGTATTTGCAGAGCTAGTGAAGCTGCTAATGCTTCTCCATGAGCGTGCATGTCGCAACAGCAGTTAAGAGAAATAGGAGGCCATGGGTAACCTTGCAAATTAGAATGTGGCTACAAACGCTACTCTATACTGTCATGTGCTGTGCTTATGTCCCTCTTACATAGCTTTAAGAAAGCAACAAACAAAAGAAAACTTGTTTTATAGTCAAAAAGTAATGAATCTACCGATGGCAGGATATCACTTTTCCTCAGGATATTCTATCAATAAGGAGGAACCAAGAGTATCTCCTGATTACAGTCTGACATTTCTTCTTTAAAACCGACTAAGGTTAAAGTTAGCTCAAGATCCTCAAACACTCATCCCACAAGAGTACACAGCTAACATCATACAGTGTGTGTGCTATTTTAAAGTAAAGTGGCCCCTTATAGTCACACGTGAACATAGCACAGCACACAGTGTGAACAGTGTGAAATTCTCTTACTGCATTTAACCCATTCACCAAGTGAAGCAGTGCCACAGTCACCACTTATCCTGCATCGTCTATACCAATATGTCGTTTCAAGGGAGTGTCCATTTGTCTTATGTGAACACACTACAGCACACAGTGAGAACTGCAAAAAGAGGTTCTCTGTATTTAACCCTTTCAGCAAGTGAAGCAGGGACAGCCAGTAACGCAGCACCCAGGAAGCAGTGTGTGGGGACGGAACTTTCCTTAAGGGTACCACAGTGGTGCCACTATCAGTCCTGGGATTCAAACCTACGGCCTTTCAATCGCACGGGCAGATCTTTAACCAGTAAGCCACCAGCTGCCCTAGTTAAGGTTAGGGTTATTTTTTTTTCGTTTGTTATTCATGTCCGAGTGGTCTCTGTCACCAGGACCAACACGGCAGGACCAGCCTTCACTCGTTTAAACCAGACAAAACACTCGGTCTTCGTTCCACCCGTACTCAGGCAAAACCACGCCTCCTCCACTATGATTGGCTAGCAGTGTCCCTGTCCTGCGCCGTGATTGGCTAGCAGTTTTGCGGACCGCGTCTGAGAGTGAACTACTAGCCAATTATTTCACAGGAGGTTAGAATACAGGTGGGAAACAAACAAAAAGTGAAATTCTTCCGTGAGTGGCTTTCTTTAAAAAAAAAAAATCTTGTAACTCTGATTGTACTGAACAGAGTAAGGTTTCAGCTGCACATCTACAAGGCTCGCTCATTAGGATAACTATGAGAAGACTAAGAGCCTAATCAAATAATCACGATGCAAACAATACCAAACAACAGTTAACGCGTTTACGTGGAGCTGTGCGTAACAGAGCTCCCAGTGATTGCAGTGATTAGTGTTTAAGTGATTAAAAATCAGAGAGCGTTTCTCTAATGGAGTCTTTATAAACGGAGCAGCAGTTTGCTGAAGACGGGGAGAGTCTCTCGGCAAATTAGAGGCATGAATAATCTAAAGTTTCCCTTTAGTGAAATCAGAGGAAAGAGAGAGAGAGAGAGAGAAAGAAAAAGAGGGAAAAAGAGAGAAAGAAAAAGAGAGGGAAAAGAGAGAGAGAGAGAGAGAGAAGGGG
>JBBPCX010054015.1:8058-14574 GCA_037974365.1 Hydrocynus forskahlii | reverse complement strand
AAAAGATTCTGAGAGTCGAAATGTGACTGCATGTATGAAGTCCGGCGAATTTAATACAATTACACTGTATTTGTTTGTTAACTAGTCAGCTAGCTCGTTTTCTTCGCTTACCTAAGAGAAGCTGGAACCACAAGGAAGAGAACCTGAGTGGAAAACAGAATTACGGCTGAAAGTGGACTTAACAGCCCTCAGTAGATTACCAGAGAGGGCTCTAGTGTTTTAATACAATATAACACAACATACAGACACGTAAAATAAGGTAAAACAAAAAATATGCTTTTACTATTTGTGATTTACTCCACCAAAAATGTAGTCTTGACGCAACTCGCTTGTTGCTATGCGACCGGACAACACTATATGAACAAAAGTATTGGGACGTTGCAGAAATACACTATATGGACAAAAGTATTGGGACGTTGCATACATATACTTTAATATGGAGTTGACCGCCCCCCTCCACCTCCTTTGCAACTATAACAGTTTCCACTCTTATTGGGAAGCTTTCCACAAGAGTTTGGAGTGTTTCTGTGAGAATTTGTGCCCATTCATTCCACAGAGCATTTATGAGATCAGGTACTGATGTTGGATGAGAAGGTCTGGTTCGCAATCTCCATTCCAGTTCATCCCAAAGGTGCAGGATGGGGTTGAGGTCGAGGGCTTTGTGTGGACCAGTCAAGTTCTTCCACACTGAACTCCTTTAGCCAAAACGTTATGGAGCACGCTTTTTGCACTGGGACACAGTCATGCTGGAATAGAAAATGACCTTACTCTAATTGTGTCCACAAAGTTTGAAGCAGGGTGTTGTCCAAAATACCTTGGTATACTGAAGCTTTAAGATTGCCGTTCATTGGAAGTAAGGGGCCCAAACCCTCAAAAACAGGTGTGTCCCAGCAGTTGCGTTCACATATGTGAATCACTACATATATGGCTGAACTGGCTACACAAAATCTGCACAAAAAGTTACAGCAGCACAGAAAGGTGGTGAGTGAAGAGAAACAACTGTTTTTAACCCCAGTTAATAAAGTTACAAACCGTTGCCATTGAAGTACTGATGTTTTAAAACTTTAACAAGGCTCCACTACTGCTTCTAGCTCGCCATACAACATACTGGCTGGTACTGTTTTAGCAGCTTTTTATTTCGCGATGACATGCATAAAAAAGCTTGTGTAATAAGGTCTGTTTCTGCGTTTTCTGTTAGAACGGTAAAATATAAAAATGTCTATTGTCCTTTGAAAGAATTTCCTTTCGTTGTGTGATTGATGAAGTTACATGGAGGACAATGCATCCTACGCTGCAATCAGTGGGCCACCAGGGGGAGACATTGATCACTAATTACACTGGAAATGAAAGGTCAGATCTATTTGTCCTGATAGAAATTTTTGTGTCATTAACATGCTCAGAGCAACAAGAGAGAGTAAAAGATAATAAGACAATAGAAAAAAACAAAAAGGTAGACAATAAACAATACTGCAACACAATGACAGGAACATAGTGTAACAAATAACTTCATACGTCATGAAGGCACAGGAGAGATTTATCCACAAACATCTGCGTCTGCTGGTGGAGCCTTGGCTGGACCCCCTACAGTTTGCTTACTGGCCCCGTATTGGCGTGGAGGATGCCATCATCTACTGCTGAACCAGGCTTATTCCCATTTGGACATTGTTGGAAACACTGTGAGGGTCTTGTTTTTTCACTTCTCCAGTTCTTTTACCATCACTACTGGGGAATAAGCTCATGGAAATGCAGGTGGATGCTCCACTGGTTACTTGGAACACAGACTAATCTAATTAATCTAATTAATCGAATTAATCAATCTCCGCATGTTCAGCTAAAGAGCTGCAGCTTGGATAGCATTCTGAGCAGCATGGGAGCGGCGCAAGGAACTGTCCCAGCACCTTCACCCTCTACACGTTTGACTTCAGGTACAGGTCTCAGTCATGTCACCTGCAGAAACTGTCTGATGATTCTGCCATTGTGGCCTGTATCAGGGATGGACAGAAGGATGAATACAGGAGTGTGGTGGGCAGCTTTGTGGAGTGGTGTGAGCAGAACCATTTGCAGCTTAACATCACAAAGACAAAGGAAAGGGACTATAGGTGCCGGGGGTACACACTGGCAGTAAACTGGACTGGTCGAAGAACACAGACGTTGTCTTCAAGAAAGGGCAGAGCTGGCTTTTTTGAGGAGGCTCATGTCTTTCAATGTTTGCAGGACAATGTTGACCATATTCTATCACTCTGTGGTAGAGAGTGTGGGCAGCTGATCAAGAATCACATGCTGAACAAGCTGATCAAAAAAGCTGGTTCTGTCCTGTGTGTCAAACTGTGTCACTTTCACTTTCACATTCAAACTGGAGACCCTGGCAGAGGTGTCTGAGAAGAGACTTCTGAAGAAGCTTCTCAGTATCATGGACAACCCCTCCCACCCCATACATGCCGAATTGATGAAACATCGGAGCACACGCCAATAAATGCAGAAATGAACGTATATAAGAATAAGATTATATAACAATTCCCTGTTCTGTAGATGATCTTTTTCAGTCTTTGTGTCATTCTGGTCTGGACTGGATTGTGCAATATAACTGTTTAATCTGTACCGTCTGTGTGTTACTGAATGTTAGTCTTTTCCCCTCCACACCTGCTGCTATTTCATTTCATTGCGTTCATCATATTTTGTACAGCATGGACACTAAGTCACTTTTCATAAGCCATTTGCACTACTGATCTGTATTATATTATATCCATTATAGTTCTTTTGTTATTCTGTGACACTATTCTTACTGTCTTTTTTATTTTCTATTGTCTTATCTCTTCTTAATATTCATGCAATATTAAGTTGAATATTGCATGAATCCGATTCAGAACAGATGACAGAAATGTGACAGAAGTGTCCAAGAGATCAGTTTTTTCTATGCAGTGACAAATGTTTTTAATCATTTTTTTTTGAGGAACAACTTTTTTTTTATTAATAAAGGGGACTGAAATTGCAGACTGGATTAAAGCAAATCTGTGATTCTGACCATGTTAAAGACGACTCTCAGAGACTTCTGAACAAACTTGCTGTTGTCACATCCGTGCCATCGAGCAACTCTGCAGGGTGAGCATTTACATCAAGCTCGACGAATGGAAGACCGCATTCAGTACCACATCCGGGCCTTACCATTACCATGTAATGCCATAGGACTTGGAAAATGCTTTCAGGCCTTCATGAATGATGTCTTCAGAGACATAGTGAATAAATTTGTCATTGGAAGCTATCCGGTGCAAAGCATAACCATGAACTGCTCGCAGTCAAAGCTTTGTTAGAGGAGTGGCGCCATTGGCTGGAGGGAGCTAGGCACCCCTTCACCGTGTTCACTGACTATCGCAACTTGTAATATATCTGGCAGGCTAAGCGTCTAAACCCTTCGACAGGTGCTAACACTTACAGGCCAGAGTCCAAGAATGGGAAGACGGACACACTATCACAATGCTTTCCCACACTGGTGGACAATACTGACCCCGAGCCGGTAATCCCTGCAGCTCTTATCGCTCCACCCATACAATGGGACCTCGATTCAGAGATCGAGCATCTCAGTCTGCTAAACCCTATCCCCTGGACATGCCCAGTTGATAGGGTGTTCGTACCTGAGACAAAGTCGTCGAATGGGCTCACACAACCCCTGCCACAGGACACCCCAGGGTCCAAAAGACTGTCAAGGTGATTAGCCGCAAGTATTAGTGGCCTAACGTGAAGGTGGACGTGGCACACGTGGTACATTCTTGTTCAGTGTGTGCAGTCACAAAGGTCCCCCATCATCTGCCTGCCAGGAAACAAATGCCCCTTTCGGTTCCCCAGAGGCTGTGGTCCCACATAGCAGTCGACTTCTTCACCGACCTCCTAGAATCCAAAGGGTACACCACCATCTTGGTGGTGGTGGACCGGTTCTCGAAGGAGGTCTGATTCCTTCCGTTTAGTTCGCTACCCACTGCCCTGTGGGTCGCCGAGGATCTGTTCCATTCAGTGTTCATCCACTATGGCATCCCGGAGGATGTCCTGTCCGATCAGGGCCCCACTTTGTGTCCAGGGTGTGGACTGCTTTTTTCAAGAAGTTGGGGGCCACAGTCAGCGAATACAACGGTCATGCTGAAAGATCTATACAAGAACTGAGCAGGTTCCTCTAGGTATATTGTCATGGTCGCCAGAGTTCTTGGGCTGAGCGGAGTACATCCTGAAGTCACTGCGTCACTCCACAACCGGCCTAATGCCCCTTGAGTATGTGCTCGGGCATCAACCCCCGCTCTGTCAGTGGGGCCATCTGATGTGCCTGAGGTGGATAGGTGGTTCAGGAGGGCAGAGAGGGTCTGGGAGGGAGCACACACTTCTATTTTGATTACATTGTATATCGTGATGGCTGCACGACAAGTCGTGAGACCGGGTTGATAACATAATGATCAGCCTTTGGAAGCTGGGAAAGAAGGGGCCAACATGTACCCTGTCAATGGTGTTTAATATGTAAATCTTAATTGGTGGTGGACATGAGCAGATCTGGCACATCCAAGAACTTCTGGAGAAATGTAAGACCGAATTGCAGTGTGAGAGTACATATTGTACTGTACTGAATACACCAATCAGCCATAACATTAAAACTACCTACCAAATTAGCAGCAGATGCTCAGACACCCATTGGTCTGTTGCTCAGACAAGCATTGCACTTTGGACAGTGGACATGGGTCAGCATGGGCACTCTGACTGGTCTGTGATCACACAGCCCTGTGTGCAGCAGGATGTGGTGCATTGTGTGTTTTACGACCTTTCTATTGTGGCCAGTATGAACTTTTTCAGCAGTTTGTACTAAAGTAGCTCTTCTATGGGATCAGACCAGACACGAGCATCACTGAGCCTTGGGTATCTGTGACAGTGTTATTGGTTTACCAGTCATGCTTTTTTAAATAACTTCTGGTGATCTACCGGAAACACCCAACACACCGGAACACAAGAGCTGTTGTTCTGGAGACTGACCCTCTCTAGCCAGCACAATTCAGCCCTTATCAAAGTTGCTCACATCTTTACATTTGGGCATATTTCCTGCTTTCAACACATCAGCTACAAAAACTGACTGTTCACTTGCTGCCTAATATATCCCAACTACACCTTGAGAGGTGTCATTGCATCAAGATAATCAGTGTTATTCTCTTCACCTGTCTGTGGTTTTAAAGTTGTGGCTGATCTGTGTATAAGTTTGCTTAATTGATTTCAAAGGCTTTGGGCCACTCAAAAAAAAAGTGCAGTCTCCAAAGGCATATATGAGATCCTGCGCTGTTAAATGTAATAAAGCAAAATTAATTTAAATAGAATAAAAGCACAACCTAAATTAAAAAAATAAAACAAATGGAAATAATAAAAACTAATCCTATTTTATGAAAAGGGGTACTATTATTTCCATTGTTTTATATGTTTAATCACACTGCCTCTTCCTTTTAATTAAAATAAAAATAATAAACTAAAAGAAAAGAAAAATCCTGGGAAAATGAAATTAAAAGAGCCGTAATAACGGTGTGGGGCGTCAGTTGTCGTCTTGGCCGCTGGCGGCGCTCTTCCTCACACACTGAGAAACACAAACATACACAAACATGGCGATGAGGCAGATGTGCGGGATGCTCTCCCTGCGTCTCTGGGCCGTTTTTCTCTCGCTGTGCTTCGCCTCTGGCTCCGTTTCAGCCACGCTTCGTCTTCACCAGGACCCACGGTTCATGCTGCCCCAGGACCGGGGCTTTTCTCTGGTCAGTGCCCCCGACAGGGTGTGGGAGAGCTCGGCGGGGAGAGCAGCGCCAGATTCGCCCGAGCAGAGGAGCCGCAGCCGGCGGAGCCCTGGGGAGACCCCGGTGCCCAGGGTTTACGGACGGGTGAGTACAGCTGCTTCACCCGAATCAACAACGTGCATTTCAGAAAGGGAAACGACGAAAATGTACCCTGTCCAGCGCTCCTACTTGAAGTGTGAAGGTAGAATTCCCCTCTCGCCATGGTGTTCCCAGTTGATTTAATGTGACCTGTTTGCCTGTTCGAAACGCTCTCACGCCCCTTCACCATCCATGGAAATCCGCGGAATGGTAGTTTTAGTGCGTTCCGATAGAAATAGCGAGATATGGAAGCTCGGGTGTTTTATTCAAATCCTCTTTGATCGAAATAGTGTAAAAAAAACAAACGACAGGTCTCACCTCAGCGGCGTCTCCTTCAGCTGAGACACACAACACACACACCTTTGCTTCCATTACCTTCTCTGCGTTCGCCTTCCATTCCAGTGGAAAGCGGATCACTACCACCACGAAGCTGGAGCCCTCTTTCTGTTTCTTCATGCAGCATTATGAAGACTTTTAAGGGTGGATGGAGCTGGTACACTAGGGGTACGCTAGTGTTTTTAATTAGGGCTCGCCATGCAAAGCAGATGTTACGTGCAAGGTGTCAGCTTGACCTAGCATGGTTCTTCTATTCTCCGGCTGCTGAAAGACTCCGTCTTGTTATTTGATCATCTTT
>JBBPCX010053994.1:7500-14575 GCA_037974365.1 Hydrocynus forskahlii | reverse complement strand
AGCTCTAATATATATATACATACATATGAATGTATGCGATGTATGTGTGTGTGTGTGTGTGTGTGTGTGTATATATATATATATATATATATATATATATATATATATATATAATGTATGTATACCCATATATATACACACACACACATATACATATGAGTGTATGTGTGTGTATTTGTATGTATGTAAATATTGTGTTGGGTTATTTGTAATAATAACAGACTGTCATATTGTCTCTTCTTTGTAAATCAGACATGAGACCTTTTTGTGGGACCTTTTTTGTTTTCTTCCTTAAATTCTGTAGCTGTTTATTTCAGAGATATTTAAAAAGATTTTTTTCCCCATTTTCTCTTGCCGTCTCCTTGCTCCTTCCTTTATATCCAGAAAGCGAATAATGGCTTTGTACAAAATATGGTTTTAGCCAATCATTTCATTTCAAAGGGAAAGTCTACAGTTAAATATTTCATTTCACACTTTGTTCATGAAAAGCCTCCTGGCTTCATCTCTGGAGTTTTGACTTCTTTTTAAATGAATTGAGAGCTGGTCTTTTTACAGGTGGTTTTCATCTCTCAGCTCTTTTACAGTTGATTTGAGACAAGCTGACCAAAACAGAAGCGAAATGTGATTGTTCCTCTGGTGAAAAGTTGTTGTTTGGCAGATTTTCCCATGGCAGTTCTAACAATCAAGCTGTAACGTATAGCTTATGAAGCTGCTCCCCTGTAGCCACGACCTGAGTGTCAAGATCTGTGTGAATCCATCAGAACCTCTACACTAATACAGTCTGTAATTAGTCTGCACCCTTGGTAAAGATGGATAAAAATAATCATGGTTTATTTGCTAGATCTCACACTAAAAATGTAATAAAAACGTAACCTTTAACTGAAGTGAATTAGTCTAAGATAACAGTTTGTACAGGTGTAAAATTTTTGCCACCCCTAAAAATTCTTAAGAACATAATGTTTCTATTTAAATTTCTCGAATTGACCTGAGTATTAAGAAACTCTTAGGGCGTAATCTGTTACTGCCTATTCATCGCCTATTCATGTATTCATCAGTGTGGAGGATTAGAAAATACTCAAATTAAATAAAATGTGTTTACACCCTTGAAAATCTACTATTAGCTCAATTCATTATGAGAACTGGAGTTAGATTCACGCCCACCTCACCTCCAGTGAAGAGGACTGGTCGAGGGGCTGGATATTTCTCCAAGGATCACAGTTGGAGATTTGCACTATATGGCACCATTTTTGGATTAACAAGGCTTTAAAACTACAATTAAATATGCCAAAAACTACGTACCAGGAAAAATCCTTTTCTTCAGTCTAACCTCAAATGCAATCAGTCTGGAATTCACCAGACTCCACTAGAACTCTGACTAGAACAGGGTTCTGTGGTTAAGACGACTTTTTCTTGACACTCACTCAAGGAATGTGGAGAAAGGTGGAGGATCTTTGGTGTTTGGGGCCTGATCTTTATTAGGATGTATGGCATCATTGTCTCTATGAAGTACCGAAAGATTTTAAACGAAAATCTCTCTGGTTCTGCCAAAAGGTTAGAAGTGGGTACATACACCCAAATCCTTTCAATATGGTTTACTTACCACAGAAGTGAGCTTTTGACCAAAAACCTAGTGGGTTAGCTGCATTCTGCACTGATACATATATACAACCTTGGAAAGAAATTAGATATTTTTTTTTCTGGTTATTGTTTTTGTAATGTGTGGGAGTGTGTCTGTGTAAAATGTGCATGTCTGTATTGTTTTATACACTATTGGCCACTTGAAACATGTTTGGAGAAAATGTAAAAATAATACACAAATAATGTATTATACCTTGTTAAACTACACAACACTCTTACATTATTTTACACATGCAACAATTAAAACAGTGATGTTAAGAGCAGAGTGTGTGTGTGACTCCGTTTCATCCAACAGAAACTGAATCAGGAGTGAAGCTGCTGGAATACAGACCATAGAAAAGCTGCTCTACACACACTACTGTACTCACAACACACACACACACACACACACACACACACACACACTGTACAAACAGTGAACAAAAAAAAGGGGAAAATGGTCTCTTATTTTATTCCATGGCTGTATATATCATATCTTCACCAAGAGTGCCAGATTTTGTACTGACAGTGTTTTCCAACGGTGAGAATTTGTTTCCATTTGTAAAAAATGAGGTCTTGTGCTTTTTCTCACTCTTAACTGACCAGTCAGTCTCTTACTCCTCACACCGAGAGTGAGAGAACCGGAGCAGAATGTTTTTCCATTAGCCGCTAGTGCAAACAGTATTTTCTGTTAAACGAGAGCCGGAGAGGTGAGGCCTGATTATAGGTGTGTCTGACGGGGTCAGTCTTCAGCCCCTCTCGGATTAGTGGCCGGGTTCAGAGGTCCCCTGGTTGCATGTAGCCCTCAGAAAGTAATTTTACAGAACACTGCTCCCTTAGCAAAGTCATTAGCGGCATCTGATACAGCGCTGTCTTGACTCGCCCGTGCACCAAAGACCTTCACCTGCGTGGGCTCCGTTGTAAACAGAAGCACTGATATGACTGGAGCTCTGGCTCAGCTCAGCACATCCAGGTCACGCTTTCTGTGGAACAAAGGGTCTAACTAAACAGAACATTTGTCAGAATTTGTAGAATAGCTGAGGACTAGTGGTTACTTTGGAGGTTGTAGCATTTTTATTCTTCTAATTAGCCCTCAGAAGCTTTTAACAGAAGGGGCTTTGTTCTGCAAGGTGGTGAAGTGACGCTTTAGTGGTCTGTAAATGACCTTAGCTTAGTTTTGTTTGTATAATCGTGTGCAAAAGTTTTGTCACCCTGTCAAATGACAAAAAAATAACCTGTCCAGCAGTGCTCTTCAAACCAGTCTTAAGGACCCCCAGACAATTCTGGCTCCAGCCTAATTCACAATGCATGTGGATGGAGCAAATATGTGGATGGTCTGAAGAGGCCCTGAAGGCTGTTTTTTTCTCACTCTTAACTGACCAGTCAGTCTCTAACTCCTCACACCGAGAGTGAGAGAACCGGAGCAGAGTGTTTTTCCATTAGCCACTAGTGCAAACAATATTTTCTGTTAAAGCAGGGCCATAACTCTTGTTTTCTTTTTCCCCAAGATGTTAAACAGAGTCATAATTGTGCAACTTAGGACTCAGAAGTGTGTTCTTTATAGAGCATGTGTACGTATTCGCTTAGAAAATCAACGAAACATGTAGTTTAATCAGCGGACCACGACTGTCTAGACACATTACATCACTGTTAGGAGCTTCCTTTTGATCTGAAACTGCTGGTTCACTTTTGTAATAGTGGCAAAGCGTAGGGCTTGGGTCGGGAGGGCTGATCCCAGATCGGTCCAGACTGAGTGACGTCGTGCTGGTATTTGGCGGTCCCGTGAGTGACAGGGCTAAAGGCTACGGGTGTCTGTGGGTGACGGGCAGACACAGCTGGCGCTGGGCTCGCTGAATGTCGATGCAGCTTGTATCCCCGTGGGCGTCGGGCGAAAATGATCACACCCCGACAGTTATGAAATGTGCTGTTTGCAGTCAGGCCACTGGGCCACTGGGATTCACAGTAAAGGGCTCACATTCACAGTAAAGGGTTGGGGAGACACACTCAGCTGTTAACAGGTGTTGCATTGGATTTAGGAGATGCTTACATCTCCCAAATCAGGATGTTTATTGGATGATGTTTGCAGTGTGTGGGGACTGTCCTCATAGGAACCTCAGTGGTGTCATTTGCAGTCCAGGGATTTGAACCCACAACCTTCTGATCTCAGGAGAAACACCCTAACCACTAGGCCACCAGCTGCCCTATTATGTCACTATTATGTGCAATAACAGACTTGGGATAGAGAACAACTCCAAACCACTGTTTGTGTTCCTGGTAAACTCTTTCAGCAGTAACTTTATTTATTATCTATAGTATTTATGTCCAGCTCTCTTACTGACCACAGCGTACTTTCTGGGAATTTCATTTTGACTTTATACTATATTTAATATTGTTCTTGTCTCTGAGTCTCTGTGCAGTCGTTGGTTAAGCAGTTTCCCCCAGGATCAATAAAGTTTTCTGATTCTGATTGTTATTATGACTTATGCACTGACATCGTGGAAATGGGCTCCAAACTTTTGCTGTTTTTCATTGTTTTGGGAAATGGATGTATTTACGTAACTGTATAGCCTGTCAGATTCAAGCAGCCTCAGTCAAATGCACTGCTTCAGATTCCACTGTTCAGCCCCATGGGCAGCATCACTGGAACTGCAGTAATAGAGCCAGTCCTGCATTTTAAAGTTCCGCTATATTAGTAGCATCATTATCCATGTTTTAAGATCAAACTGTGCCATCTGTGGCACTTACAGACACAGAATTACGCAGCTGCGCCTTACTTTAGATTTAAAGTCTCAATGGACTTACTGTACATCGTTGTTGGAAAAAAATCTCAAATCTCCTAAAAAAGGTGGAAAAATGTTCCAAACTTTCAAAATCAGAAAACCTAGTGTAATTCACTGATGCTACGACTGCACAGACGCACAGAGACACAGGGAAAAGAACAATATAAAATATAATATAAAGTCAAAATAAAACTCCTGAAAATACTCTGCTGTAAATACTGTATACTATAAGAGGTGGATATAAATACTGTAGATGAAAAAATCAAATTAAAGGGTTTACCAGTAACACTAATAGTGGTTTGGAGTTGTTCTCTATACCGAGTCTCTTACTGCACATAATAAGTAGCGATATTACACATAAAAAACTAATAAATATATTTCACATAATGATGGTGATCTAGGACATGATGCTTTAGTAAAGTCATCTTTCTGTGTTTTGTTCATCAGGAAACAGTGTAAAGAAGAACTGATATTTTTATTTCATGTAAAAAAAAGGGAAAAATGGAGGCATTGTTCCATCAGTGTTGCTGATCTTACACGTTTAGCCACATATGCTTATCTGTCTTACAGCCTTTACTTGAAGTTACCCTTTCTAAAGTCTTCCAGATCAGACATATCAAACGTTTTGCTTTTTTGCTCCCTGTCAGCTTGGAATTGAAGAGCAAATTTCCAAAACTCACTCAGTCCATTTTTTGTGATTTTTTAGGTAACACTACTATTGACATATTTTTACATTTCCTCTTTAATTTACATTTAAACAAATTTGCCCAAACTAAAATGTGCAGGAGTTGCACTTTAGAAACAGGCATTGAAAAATGATGAGCAACTGTAAAATTTCAATGAAAACAATTATTTCCTGTAAGAATGCTTTCTAAGAGGTAAAACAAGTAAAACACGATTTTCTGTAAAAAAATGCTTTTGGTCTGAGTGAGTTTTGGAAATGTGCTCTTCAATTCAGCCCCTAAAAAATGCATTTCCTGACTGACCCTGAAAACCTAACTGGTGAGACTCTTTCTGAACCCGAGGTCACAGAGGTCAGTATGAGGACTAATGTAGACCCCATATATCACAGGTCTTTGAAGAGTTCAAGTCTTTGCATTACTCATGAGGCACAACCTCTGACAAAGAGGCGCTATACTGCAGACCATGTTGTTCATTTGAGCATCTTTGTTGGCGCGGTACCGACACTGCTCTGCCAATCGCAGCAGTTCTTTATTCCTCATGGCTTTAAACGTGAGATTTTTTGCGCTTTAGTGAAAATAAAACGCCTCAATCTCTGAGCCCCACAGTGCATGTGGAGCTCTCTTGTGTCTTATGTTGTCATTTAATTTCATCTCTGTTTGGCTCCGCACTCTGATAACTCAAATCTCCAAATACTGTTGGTAAGAGTGGGAAATATGAGAATGTGATACTATTTTCATGGAGAATTACATCATGGTGAACCTTTCTGAGCATGAAATGGTGATCCTCATCATTTCTAAACTCCCTATATCATAATGAAAAATGATTTAGACTCATTATAAGGAGCTTGTAAACATCAATAACAACAGCAAAAAATGTATAGTAACCTAATATGAAACAGTAGCTGAACTGATATCAGTCCAGTTCAATTGTTTGATATCCCATATATGCCAATATAATATTTTTATTCTTTTTTTCCCATCTATTTTACGTTTACGTTTACGTGTATGGCATTTAGCAGACGCTCTTATCCAGTCCACATCTGTTCTTCATACCTGTAAAGCTAGACATTTAATGTTGTTGTGTGTTTATAATAATAATAATAATAATAATAATAATACATTTTATTTGAAAAGCGCCTTTCAAAACATTCAAGGACACTGTACACATCAAATGAATAAAAGAACAATAATAAAATAATAATAATAATAATATAATAATAATTATATACAATTCCTTTTTTCCTGACCATTTCCAACCTTCATACCAGGCGGTTTGTAGGTGCTGGGCCTTTAAGACTAGTAGGCGTAAAAGATCTGTGTTCTGATTCACTGGCTGGGATGAAACAGGCTTCCAATACTTATGATTAATGGGCGGGGCTAAACTGCTGTAAGCTGATCGGGCAGGTGTATGGAAATACCCCAAACCCCAACAACAGTAAATTCAGTGCTGGCTGATTTTACAGGTTAGTACTGAAGTGTTTGAGCTGAAGAGTGAACGGCACATTTATTTATTTATTTATTTTGAATCGTGTCCCATTTTCTGCCCGATTCGAATCATGTCCACTTTCACCCTCGAGACTCCTCCCGGTCACACAGGTGCAAGTAGCTGTTGATTGCAGTGCTAAATGGAGCTGTCTGCAAAGGTTTTGGTGCCTTTGTTAAAGCTACATGAAAAATGCAATAGAATGCAAAGACTGGGGTAAACAGCAATAAATAATTGTGCAAAAATAGCAAGTAGCACCAACAGGATTAGAAAGAATGTACAGTATATAATAAATACATGGTAGTTACAGTGGCAGTTGGGGAGGAAGTTTTCTTTTGTATGGCAGAACAGTTTAGTGTGTGTATAAAGTGTATGTTCGAAGTGTGTGTGTGTGTGTGTGTGTGTGTGTGTGTGTGCGTTTGTTGATTTTCTACGCAAAAATAAATACACGCCTTCTACTTCTGCACATTTTATTGCACAACTACTGTTTTTGCTAACATATTAGGAAAAAT
>JBBPCX010053994.1:0-2500 GCA_037974365.1 Hydrocynus forskahlii | reverse complement strand
AAAGTCACTGATATACCAGATTGGCAGTGTTTGACATGTTTTACATCTTCGGTTTACATCTAAGTGAATGCAGAGAAGCGTTCAAAGTCAGTATCCCATCTGTGCAGGAAAAAGATGATAAAACTAGCGGTTTGCATGCATCCATCATCCAGCTCACTGGTTTTGGGCCATAACTGAGGATCAGCTCTGTAGAATCAAGCCACAACAGCATTAATTAAAGTGCAGAGGGGCGGGTAACTGAAACGGTGAAGCACTCTGTAATTCTCTGTAAAACACCAGGACAACAGCGAAGGACCACCGTAAGTGATTGCTTTGTCAAAGCAATCAATTCTAAGTTTATAAAGAACGCTGGCGGTCCATGCTGTCTAAACGCACTCTATAGCCTGGACAAGTACTCACGGCACATTCATATCTGACTACACATGCAGTAAACGTGTGGCTCCCAACATCGAGGATACCATAGTATAGTACCATAGTGGACAGTGGCTGGGGAATTTTCTTCGGAGAATCCGACTGAGACTGAGAGTCAGTCCTGAATTTTCTGCAGAAGCAGCTCACAGCCACACTGCTTTTAATCCTTCAGCACATTGTGTTACACGGTTGCGCCACTTGACTGCTTACCATTAATGCACCGTCACAGCGGTTCTAACGCTGTCTGACTGCTGATGTAACACTGCAAGTTCATGGAGATTCAAGCTAACAGGTGATCAATCTTTACACTTTAGAGATTTGTTTATACTTTTTTACATTCGACAGTCAGTCCATATTTAAGTCACACTAAACCCGAGCCGCGTCCGAGCCGCTGACAGACCAACTGACGGACGGAGCGCCGTGCAGGACACTCAAAAGCACAACACAAACAACGAAGAAACACAACAAAGCACATCTTTTCATTCCACTATTGAGCCACCTGATGTGTCAAAGCAACACTGGCTAAAGACCCTGCCAGGCTTTAAAACCCGTCGCTATCGAGTAATTATTGTTCCCCTACCATGGGACTTTAACTATAGCAACATAATCATCCTGTCAAATGAGTCTCACTGGCGAAAATTACGCAAAAAAAACTCTGAAATGGGTAGAACTGTTTGCACACCCCCCTCCAATTAAGGATTAATACAGAAATGCAGAAATACAAGCCACATTAACATTAGATATATTTATTTATACATAGACATGCAAACTCAGACCTTGGATTCTCTGCACAACATCCACACACCCAGCATTCCTGCCAGTACACAATGAATCCTGCATTTATTTACAACTGTTTAATTACAACTGTGTTAGCAGCTCTTCCACTGCCTCAGCCCAGCATCGCATTACACCGCACATACAGCTGCACACATCTGCACTTTATAGCACCTTCACTTTTTACCATTTATTTCCATTTCAACATTTTACATTTGTATTTTATTTTTCTCTTTTTCTATGTAAATTCCTTCACCATACAGTCAAAAAAGGCATTGCCCTGCAAGTTATCCTGTATAGGGTTGTATACTCAACCAATAAAGTTGATTTTCATTTGACAGTGCATGATGTTAAAGGGCTCATATCTTATTAGTTTTTTATTTATTCCTTATTCCCCATTTTTTAACTATCTTTGTGGTTTTATGTATCAAAATAGTCACCATCACGTTCTACTTGACCATTTTCCAATATCTTATTATTTCTTCCAGTTACACAGATTGGTGCCTTTAAGACTGACATATGTAAATGAGCTCTGTTCTTATTGGCTGTTCTGTATTTTGCCTCATTTAAAAAGGAAATTGAGGCTGAAACACTTAAAACATGAGTGGGTGGAGCCATACTTCTGCAGGCTTAACTGGCTGGTGTATGTAAGATTGTTGGTGTTTGTGACATCACAAAAACAGTGAATCCAAAACAGGTCATTTTTGTGGCTCCGTTTATATATAAAGGGACTTTTTGGACTTTGGAGTGGATGGTATGCTGTGAAACTTAATACCTCAAACTCTTTTGAGAAAAAAATTGTTTTCCGTGCCTATGGGGCCTTTAACCCCTGTCTTTACCTGTAACATGTGATTCCATGTCACTGTGGTTGCTATTAGGTTTTCAGAGAAGAAAGGATGTCTCCTGTAGGCCCGGAAATTGTGATTGCATGGCTGAGCGTCGTTTAATAAATCATTATATTTTCGTTTATTATTGCAGTGATTTCGGTCAGAGGGATCATTTAGCTCAAACGGATTCTGCAAATTAGCCGTACCTGCCTGTGCTGAGAGGAGAAGGAGGACTGACTTATTTTGACAGCGTTTAAGAGCCTAATTGAGCGTGGTAAGAGTTTCTTTTCCCAGCTACCTTCAAACGGAGATAGGCCCACTTGACTGCACCAGACCGATTTTTTTCCCCAGTCATTAAGGGCCAAATATGGAGAAGGAAAATACAGCTGGTCAGTGTCAGAGCCAGAGAGATGGAGGGAGAGAGAGAGAGAGAGAGAGAGAGAGAGAGAGAGAGAGAGAGAGAGAGAGAGAGAGAGAGAGAGAGAGAG
>JBBPCX010053973.1:0-14578 GCA_037974365.1 Hydrocynus forskahlii | reverse complement strand
CACACACACACATAAATATATATATATATATATATATCGCTGCGTTTCCTGACTCTGTGTCTTTGTTCCTTTTCTTACTCTGAGTGGATGTGCGTGTGTGTGTGTGTGTGTGTGTGTGCATAATGCAACACATTTCTGTCAGTGCATGATCAGGGAACTTCCTGTCTTCTTCTGCACTTTGACTTTGCATCCTAGTTGCATCTAAGAATAGCTTCCACATGTACTAACAACTAAGACACTACTTATTGTCAGTATCTCACGGCGCGAAATATATCATGCATGTCATTCTCAAACAATAGATAAAGCAAAAATGCAATTTTTTAATTTTATTTTATTTTATTGTATCATCTGTTAAACGGTATTGGTTGATTTTTTTTAAATCTTGAAAAAAATGTAATAATAGCTGATTCACTTAAGTCCACTTCAGTGTTCAGGAAGCCTTAAGCGGTCATCTATTATTTCCTGTTTCACTGGGGTATAAATACGAGTTGACACAGAGGCCACATTCCCCAGAAAAGGTATTTTGCTAAAGCTAGGCTGTGGTCCAGATGAGCTGCATTTCTAGGCCAGTGTTTGACTGTTCCAGTCACACATTGTTTTGTGTTGGCCTTGCCTTTGCACCTGACCCACAGAAAGGTGAAGAAAAATACTGAAAAACTAAGTCAGTGGTATTTTTGCATGCTGGCTACTTTTCCAAATGCGTGACAATTGGAGGACCACTCCAATACCTTTTGCATGATGTAACACAGACCAGGGGCCTTCATAGGACAGTGATACTGAGGACAAACTGTTCTCAAGTGAAGCATATTTTTTGGCCAGGAGCCAGTCATCCATAAAAGAGAAGATTATGCAGATGACATGAGAAAATGTCTGACCATCATAAATCAGGCAAAGGCCGTAGCAACAAGCCTGAAAATGTCCATATTCACAGTTAGAGTAGTAATTAAGAAGTTTCAAACAACCAGACATGTAGATGTGATTTTGCCTAGAAGATAGGCAACTGTTTCCCCAGGAATCACAGTCAGAGATTACAGAAGTAGCATTTTAGGGACATCATGTCAGTAGATGCCTCGCTACTAGAACTCTGACTGGAACTGTGTCCTGTAGTCAGATGAGACTAATAATAGAGCTTTTTGGCAATACTTCAGATGGGCTTGCCATTAAAAGAACGATGCAAAAGAGCCATAGGCCCTGGGGCCCTTTTTAGACACATGCCGTAACTCAATGAACAACGAGATTTTAAATCTGGCTGCCTCTGTCGAAAAGCAAGAACTGGGTCACATTTGGATCTCCCAGCAGAATAATGATCCAAAATATACAATAAACTCCACACAAAAATGCTTTAACAATCACAGAATCAAGCCCCCTGGCCTAAACCCAGTTGTAAAGCTATGGAGTGATCTCAAAAGGAGAGTCCAAAAGAGAGGACCTAAAACCCTGCAGGATCAGGTTTCAGGTTTTTATTGAAGAGTGGTCTCAGATTGCTCCAAGCTCAACAAGCATTACAGGAGACGATTCACGGTTGTCATGTGGACAAAAAGTAGAAGCATAAACTATTAAATGCTGATGTTTTGATAACTGAAACCCTTATTTTTCCAAATGAATTTTTTGACATTCTTACCCATAGCTAGTAATAATAACTAGCTTAGGCTATTTTTGTGGAGCCTTTCTGATGGTGTAAAACTGTGTGTGAGCACGTGTGCATATGCTGAAGGTCTCACTAGTCATTTCCAGTCTGACCTTTATGTCTTACTTGAAATGGCATGGACTTCCTGAGGGAACTCCCACTGACTACAGCAGAGCTAAAGTCAATAAGCTGCTGGGTGAATTAAACCTGCAAGAAGATAAATGGTATTAACTCCCTCCATTCTGAAATTCTTAAACGCATCTTTTGAATCTGAAAACAACACTTCACTGCAATACAAAGTCTCAGTCTGTGCGACGGATGTGGTTGACCAAAATGGAGCAAAGCTATGCGAGAGAAAGAGGAGAGAAAGAAATACCATCAGTTTTGTTTCAGGTGTTCAGTTGTTCCAACCCAGGAGTTTACTATTCTAGGACAAAAACCTCTTCTTGAGTTTGATGTTACATGTTCAAAGTACAGTAGAACACTAAAAACACAGTTGGTTGTTTTGGGAGAGGAGGGTCCAAGGCAACCGACATGCATCCATGCGACGATACCGCCATAGTTACAAAAAAACTTCCCTTCATTTTACGCCCGGAACTTTTTTCCTTCCTATTTTTAAGCACCTTGTTTGCATTTCTAACCACTCAGATTAGGCAAAGTCCTTTTAGTTCCATGTTCTGCTAAGCTCATGTCATTGTATGCCTGCTGGTTGTCAGTTGACCCCTTATGTTTTTTTGTTGTTGTTTGTCATTAGTTCCCTTTTCAGTCCACGATACACTTCAACTGGTTATTGTAAAGTGCTTTTAGTGTTCAAAAATGTTTCAGACTATCTCTCTCTCTCTCTCTCTCTCTCTCTCTCTCTCTCTCTCCTCAGATGATGGTGTCCAGAACAGGTACTCGGGGACCAAACGCTACAGTGAAATTTTAAGAGATTTTGATAACCTGGACCTGTCCTTAGTGAGCGTGTATGTATTTCAGATATTATTCACATTCACTGAAGACCGGCTTCATATAAAACTTACAGAAGTTAATTTGTTATTATTATATTTATTCATTTATTTATTATCTAAAGTATTTATTTCCACCCTTCTTGCTGACCACAGCGTTTTGTGTACCTGGACCTGTCCATGGTGTATTTAGTTCAATGCATTTTCAGAGTATTTTCTGGAGAGTTTTACTTTGACTTACGCTGTATTTTATATTGTTCTTGTCTCTGTGTGTCTATGCTGTCATAGCATAAGTATTTTCCTCCAGGAACAGTAACGTTTTATTCTGATTCTGATCAATAGCAATGATTTGCAATATCCTTTAATACCGTTATGCGTGTGTGTGTGTGTGTGTGTGTGTGTGTGTGTGTGTGCGACTGAATGGCTCCCACAGGTCTGTAGACGAGCTGCTAGCAGACCCTGACACACAGTCCCTCTCAGAAACAGCTGATACCACACTGGACGATTTAACAGTGAGAAGGCATTCTGAAACTCATGCTCATGGTTTTCTAGGCCTGGCCCAAATCATTTGAATACTCATTTGTTGGTATTCGATGCTATTTAGTATTCGTTTTTTTTGTCTACAACACACTGGCATTAAAAGAGGGCTTTAAAAGCGTAGTCATTGATACTGTAGGAAAAAAAGAATGTCTGGTTTAATTTAAATGGCCACAGACCACAGAATCTTTTAGGGCCATTGAAGCTAAAAGGACAGAGATGCCTGAAATCATACTTGTATTTAATCATTATATCACAAGAAAAAAGTTCATGGAGTGAAAATGTCAGCAAAGACTGCAACTGTGTGAGGGCACAAATTCCACCAGTTATTTAAGAAAGTCTAGTAACATTTACTGTGCTTTTCTCAAGTGAGGGTGATAAAACTGGGATGCTCACAACTTCAAACCCGTCTGTCAGGTGGTGTTTTTGTAGGACTAAAATTCTGATGGTGACAAATATATTAATTCAAATATTGCACCCTTCGAAGTGGCTAACTATATTTGATATATTGGATTTACTGAATGTACTACAGTAATGTTACACTGTACTACTGGATATATTTAGAATTGCAATAATGAAAATAAACAAATGATGGTTCATTTTAAATATATTTTTTGAGAATTTTTTAAGAAATGTTTTTTACATGCCCCTATCTGGCTCTTAGTGCTTCTATCGCTTATGAAAACTTGTGTGGCTCTTTTGTAGAATGAAGATGTGGATAATACGGTGGCATGCCAAGATGGAGAGGCTTCAGGAGAGGAAAAGGAGGGTGCTATGTCAGGTAGAATCACACAGTTTATGAACATTTGTTGTGTGTGTATGTGAGAGAGAGAGAGAGAGAGAGAGAGAGAGAGACAGAAAAAGAGACAAAGTGGAGGAGCATGAGACAGAAAAAGGAAAAGAGTGGGTGTTATGAATGTGTTTGCTGGTTGCAGTTGACTTGCACTAGTAGTGACTCATTATTGACACTGTCATATCCAAAAAGTCAGAGGCCCACATTCCGTTTAATAGGACCTCAGTTCCGCATTCTGACTCATCCTGCTGCTCTTTCTGCAGCTGGCTGTCCTGGCCCGGGCCGGAGCACTGGAATTTGTTGTATCAGGGGAGCCCGTGTTGAATAAGCCCCCTAATGTCTTTATTGTACCATTTGCGTTGCTACTTGTGCTATGTTACACAAATGCATCATATGTATTTACCATCACTTAAAAGGATACTCTGGCCAAAGTAAAAACCTAATTAGACAGGCCTAGTCGCATCCTACAGTAAAGTTAAATTGCTGTTTTTTTGTGATTTTTGTTTTTTCATTAGCTGGTGAAGTAGCGTCAAAGTGCTAACATTATCATTTGAAGCTTATTTTACCTTTTGGCTTTTCATTGAGGTTGAAATTCTGTCACCTGTTTCATGATCAAAGACAGAATCACTGTGCTCACTTTGTCACTGTCCCAAGAAAACCGTATGTTATTTTAACACATAAGCTGCTCTTTATAATGTGTAAATGTTTTGTGACTAAGACTAATACAGCAAGACATAGGCTCCAAAATGACTTGGAATAAAAACTCTTTAAATCAGCTTGCTTTAAGTAAGAATATCTTTACCATTTCCTATGAAATTACCATCTCGAAACCAGAAGGGGTTCCCAATGCCATTTTCGTACGGAGTTTCACTAGTTTACTGCTTTCGTCCATCTTGTTCCCGCCTGGACAGGGACAGCAGAGAGTGAGGACTGCAAGGAGTACATAATTTAGCTTGAAGTGGTCCGTCTTGCCGCAGCACTTTAATCTGTTACCCTCTTCAACCATTTCTGTTTACGTGTAATTAGCCACATGGGCTAATTGCCCCGAGTTGAGGGGATTAGTGCAGGATGAGGGTGGAGAGGGGAGATTAAACCCACAGGCAGCTGCTCTCTTTCTGAGCTTCCTCTCAGAGGAGTGATGGTATGATACTAGAAATGTAGGAATTACAGTCAAAATGGACCAACGACACAGTAAACCGCAGTACCAGGAGTGAACAGCTGACAGAGAATGACGAAGACAGATAAACGAAATGAAAGGGAAGAGAGTACGATGACATGCTGTTGATTACAGTGCGTTAACTTAAGGTAGAGCCGCTTGCCCTGAAAGTGTGGTGTGCCAGCAGAGATTAGGGATTACTCTGCCACATGCCACGCACCGTGTTTAAATAACACAGCCCTCTGACCTGTTCCTGGACTTGCTCACACGGGAAACATCACCTGCAGCTTTCCGAAATGACAGCGAGCAGACCTTAGTCTTATGGTGGCTTTCTAGTCTGTTGGACCATGCAGACCCCCCGCCCCCCAGCCCTCCAACCCCCCAACCCCCACTGTGTGCGGTCTAACCTGTAGTACACCAAATGGTGGGGATGAAGAAGACCTTTGTATAAGCTTTTAACAGATAAACTGTGCTTCTCCATGGGCCCTTGCTGGATTTAACCCCTGAAACTCAAGTTTTCGGCTTCATTTTCCTCACAATGAACCTTCCTCTATTGCTGGTTAAACTGCTAGATCCTACATTTGGACCAGTGGGTCAGTTCTTTCAGCTGCATAACATAGATATTACTTTCAGATTAACTGCTAAGTCATTTTCTAGCTGTTGCTGAAGAAGTCGTAAGATTAATAACTTCATAATAGTAACGTGATCATACACATATTTTCAGATTTTCATGACTGAGGTCAGGATTTGATACAATTGTCTGGATAGACTTAAATTAGTTTGGGCATGCAAGCCTTCTAACCAAATAAACCACAGAAATCTGATCTCAACAGGAAAAAAAACAGTGGGTGTGTCTACAGCATACGCCCTGCCTTGTCCCTTCCCACTTTACTCTGAAATGATGCACCCAGATGATTAGTTTAGATCACTGTAATGATTTTCAAGTAAATGAGAGATCGTGTTGAAATGTTGCTTTGAGGATTTGACTGCGTTCAACCACAAGAGTGTTATTGACCCGAACACTCCAGAGAACACAGCTTCACTTCTCTTCCTCTAGCTATCACTCTAGCTACCACTGGGCATGGTGTGTTGTGCTTGCTGCTCCAGAACGTCCCATTCAATCGGATGGGCTTTTCTCTGGAGGTAAAACAAGCTGGTTGTGCGCACCTAAACTGTCTGAGAAGTATTGTCAAAACAGGAGCTACTGGAAATGGTCCAATAATCAGAATCTCGTATTAATTTATGTTGTAATCAAGATATACAGACAGATAAGGAGATGAAGCGAGATTGTGAATGACAGTGAGACAGCTAATGGTTGAGAGAGAAATTAGTTGAGGGTTACCCAGCCCCACTCAAAGAGGAAATGCCCTAGAAAGAAGAAACATGGCTGAATTAGCAAGTAAACCATATCAAAATCTAAAGCTTGCTACACTACAGCCTGAACCCTTGTGGATTAGCCCTCCCCCATACACACAGAGATCTACCCCAATCCCAAGACAGGTGGGTCAGGGGCTGGATGGAGGGCAAGAAATGTGCTCTGTTTTTTCATAGCTATCAGTTGTGTTTCAACTCGAGGCCCATGCACTCGATTCAATAACTCAAGTAATTGTTTTTTCTTCACTGAAACCACACTGGGTCTTTTTTAGAAGTGCAAGTTCTAAGGAGCAAAAATGATGAGCAGCCTGATAAGGGTAGGGAGTGAAAAACTGTGGGTGGGTTACAGAGAATAGAAATGGAGAAGAAGAGTGAGAGGAACAGGTCAAGACAGAGCATCCAAAATGAATTTATAGAGAGAGAAGTGAGAGAGAGAAAGCTGATAATTCCGTGGTATGCAGGAGCTGATGAAGAGATGTACAAAATACACTGTCAGTAAAAAGGGAATTGCCTAGATATATAACTTTTTTCTTCATTGACATTGAAACCTTCAGTACTGGTTGAGATGTATATCAATTCAATTTTCCCCTCTGATGTCTGATACCCATCAGCACAGATATTGTTCAGGCGTATTTTAATCTTCCGAGGTACAAACAATATAAATGTGCCTTTCTCGCGTCCCTAAAGGAATTGTTGGGCAAAAATCAATTTTTCACACACCCCAAAATGATCAACCCAGACACGCTTGGAGTCCTAGTCAGTAGTCGACCAGATTTCTCACAGAACATGTTTTCCAAAAAGATTTGAGGTCCTGTTGTAGAATTGTAGTGTTTTTAGCAACATTAGCCCCACAGCATCAGATCAGAAATAAAAAAAATTAAGTCTGGATTCCAAACATGCCTTGCCTGGTTGGCTACATCTGGGCAGTTGGTGGGAAATTGAGTAAAACTGATTTATTTTCCAGAATATTCCTTAATGGTCCTATTATGTTCCTTAAATATGTTTGGATGATACACTGCCATCCCGTTCCCAGGGTATGGGGTTGTTGAACCCATTATTTTAAGTATAGAAAAAAGGCCTGGAGTCAAGACCAGGTGCAATTGAACATCACAGTTATGAGGGGTCACGGTCACCCTATAGGAACAGTTTTTCTCTGAGAGTGTAACTGTAGTGGAAGCCCTGTGTGAAGTAAGCTGTGATTAGCATGTGGGTTTGCCTGGACGGAATGGGAGGGGTTAGGGTGAGGCAGAAGGTGTGGCCATAGCCTGTGTGGGATCTCCTGGTCAGCCTCATTCTCCAAAAGACCCGTAGACACCGTTCATGGCTTAGGACTTTCTGATACAGTGGATGTGGATTTCAAACTCAGGGAATGGTTTACTTTTGTCTCTTTAGTTATGTGGGAGCTGTATCATTTGGACAACAAGAGCTTTGAGGACACTTGAAATAAAAAGCCAACATGGACTAAAGACTTGTGCTGCACTTGTTTCATAAGGGATCATACAGTGGAAAGGGTTTTTTTGCTTAGTGTTTAGTGCCAGTTATCCCTGTTTATAGGACTGGTCGGTCATTAAAAGCTCTTTGTACAGGTCAATAGGCTGTACGAGTGTTAGCTGTGTGTCAGGCCCGCGTCTGTGTCGGTGAATTGGGTGTAACACACAGGTTCCAGTGATGCTCATGTATTCACTCTCAGCCCAAGACGCTGACCTGGCCCTGTGTCGGAGTGAGGGTGGCGTGGAGCTGGCCCTGCAGTACGCCAAACTGTGGTGCCGCTATGCCAAGGACCTGCTCACATGGATGGACAAGAGAATCAGTCTGGGTGAGTGCAAACCACCAGGTTTTTACTCTTACTTCATTGGGGATTTATGGATTTAATAAAGTGGTTCAAATCTAGTTCATATCATTCATAGTATTTGGATTATCTAGTATTATTACCGGATGTCCTGAGAAACACTGAACAATGCTGTCATTTCTTTTTCTGGCTTTTTCCAACCACTGAGTATTTCCGTGTTAATAATGGCTTCATATTAAATTGCATTTTGATCACTGGGATTTTATAACAATGTCAAAGCCAACTCCAGAGAATAAAGATTATTTTAAATTATGTCACACAGGCAACAACGCAATCAATATGTATCCAATCGGTTTTTGTTTTGAGGAACAAGATGAAAAGACCTGTCTTGAAAGTGCTGGTGTATAATTATAAGTCGTTGACGTCATTTCTTTAGTTAGTTCTGCTTACTGACAGTTAACTCAGTTTAAAAGAATCTCCAACTTTAGACTGGTGGGTGTCATTCACAATACCATCTAGTGGCAAAGTATTGATATTGCATATGGGTAAAAAGTGAATCTTATGATGATCAGTTACAACACAGTATGCTTTTCTGAGTACATGGATATCATCAGTTTTGTGTAGTTTTAGTAGAGTTTTTATATTATTGTGGCTTTTTTGTGGCTGGTTCTTTTTCGCCCTTTTCAACTTATCAGAAGTTATAAAAAATGCATATTGTAATATATTGTGCACTTGATCACCTGCATTTAAATGTGCATTATACACTTAATCAAAAATTACAGTAGTGATTCATGCTGATGTGAAAATATGAAAGTGACTGTATGCCCGTGAGTGCAGTCAGCCTTGGCTCTACCACAGTGGGATGGAGATTATAGTCCAGATTATAAAGCCATGCCAGGAAGACCGAAAGACTGATGGAAAAAGAGGGCACAAGATTAGCCTGGCAACATATACACAGTGTTTCCAAAAGTTTGTTGACGCCCTTCACATAATACAGTCTCTATTCTTCTGGGAGGACTTCGCAATAGATGTTGCAGCATTGCTGTGAGGGTTAGCTTGCATTCCACCACTAGAGCTTTAATGAGGTCAGATACAGATGTTGGACTATTATTTCTGAATCACAAACGCTAGTCCAGTTCGTCTCAAATGTATTGGATAAAGATCCAATTGATGTCTAACACTTGCCATGGTGCGGCTGTTCCAGAGCGCCCTGTTGATTTGGCGGTGCTTTACTACAGAAATTGTACAAATTGTGCAGTTGAATGCATGTGTTGACACTTTTTAAGTAACTTAAATTACTCATTCTAAAGTTTGTTTTAATACTTTTGCACAGTGTATTCTGGTGGATGTTTACTGAGTGAGTAGATCATTTTTAGAGCGAAAAGGGATGCAGGGTCACAGCACGAGGCTGGTGCCAGCTAGTCACTTTGCTGTGCTAGAGATTCAATATTGGGGTTTTTTTCCGGTGCAGCAATATGGTGTATTATCCGTAATGGGTTCTGGTTCAATTTATTTATGTAACTGAGTAATTTAGTCATGTAATATTGATATTTGGGGAGGAACACTTAGAGCTTGTCAATAGTCATACAACAGCAAAACACTATTTTTAGTCACTCATATTTTGTGCTAGATGTCCTTGTTTTGCACAAGACAGAAATACACCAGTAAACAAAGTCTTTTAAAATCGTGTGATATTTTAGAGATTGAACTGGGCTTGACATATTTCCACCTTTGTCAACATGACAGAATATCAAATGATGTGTACATAATAGATCCTCTCAAATCACTCTTCATCTGATCTTTGTTTCTTTGTAGAGCAAGAGTTTGCCAAGAACATTATGAAAATAGCAGACGCAACGAAGGGCTGTGTTGCTCAACAGGTGTGTGTATAATTCATGTGAATACATAATTGAAGAGCAGAAGCATGCAATAAATTATATACATAAAACATGCACATATATACAGCACATACAGCTTATTATGCATTTAAGGAATGAGAGTCTGATGTGTTTGTGTGTAGGACCTGATGCCGCTGCAGTATATCTACACCATGGCCCTGGAGCAGGACGTTAAAACAAGTACCGCAGCCAAACAGACGACTGAGCTGCTCCAGCAACGCTGTTACCAGGTACTCCATCAGATCATAGTGTTGTAGTGGAGATACAGTCGGATCAGATCTGAGTTCAGCAACAACATGCCAGTTCAAACTCTCACAAATATGACAAATACTGGGAACCATCTTGAAAAAAATTAAAAATTACATATACATATTTTGCATATACAAACAAGGAATAATGAATAATAAACGTCATTTGAACACAGCTCCTTTTTAGAGAGTGTGAAACTTTTGTGATGAAAAGACCAATAGAAGTACTTAAAAATGTCCTCAAATGTTTATTAGAACAACTATGATGTATTTCATTTTAAATAGTATTTTGCAATTTTACCTTTTTTTTTACCATATCTTATTTTCTTATTGTATTTTATCTCATATTATTTTTGCGCAAGAAGAGTCACTGAGATTTTACCATCCACTTGCACCACAAAATGTTTTGATGTTTGGTTCTTTTTATAGTTTATGAAGAAATCATGAATAAAGATTCAATTGTTAAAAGAAGCTTTCTTTAAAAAAACGCAAAAAAGATTGTCAGTAATGACTGTCCCATTTGTGGACACACCTGGGTAAGAAACTTGTACAGTTAAATGGATTGAGTGATCAAATGAGTGATTCGTTAATTACTCTGCACTGATTTTCCATTCACTGTGCCTGCCGAAGGCTTTGTCAGCCAAGCGTAATGAGATCGACAAGTGGCGTCGGGAGTTCAAGGAGCAATGGACGAGGGAGCAGAGGAAAATGGTCAGTGTGCTGTGAGTCTATACGTGTGTGCATGTGTGTGCTATTGTTGTATATTATATACAGTAAATGACTAAATATAACTTAGGTTTTGTCCCATCGTCCTCTTGGTAATGTGAGTGTGTGTGATTGTGTGCTGCAGAATGATGCCGCTGTGGCGCTGAAGCGAGCTCGGCAGCAGTACATCCAGCGCTGTGAAGAGTTGGAGAAGGCCAAAGCCATGACCGCTAAAGGAATGGAAGAGGCTGGTGGCTCAAAGACCCTGGACAAGAGGAGGAAGTCTCGAGATGATGCTCAGACTAAGGCAAGCGTCTGTGCTGCTCTTCCAGTGCTTAGAGGACAGAGAATCTCAGTAATGACTCTAATAAAGTCAGTAACACATGCAGTCAACTATTGCAGCAGCCTGTTGTAGTCCACAGCCTAGAGCAGTGCCTCAGTTGAGACCAAAAGGTCTGAAAAAAGTCATCACCCCTCCCCCCTGAAAAAAAGACCAATAAATAATGGACTATACAAAGATGAAATTGAAACTTGCGCTATGAGTGTTAGCTCAGAAAAGAAAAGAAAGCATTTTTAATTAATGGACAAAAAATCAACGGACAGAATCTTAGTCAACCACAAACACTATGACTGAATAGAAGACCTGGGAAGGGCAGCCTTACCACAGTCCTAAGCAGTGTTATATCTTCAGCACCCTAAAACACCTGATTCAACCCTTGTGGGCTTCATAAATGGATAAGTGTGACTCGGGGGCATTAGAGCAAGGATAATAATTACAAATAAAGGACAAATAAAGTATGTTGGGACTCCTACAACTGAGAGACACCAGTCTGTTATCTGCATTGAAGGAGCTAAAGCACAGTCTTTGTAACTAACAAATTATGAATGGTTTCATTGTCTCATAGGTTACTGAGGCTGAGACACTGTACAAGCAGTGTGTGTGCGATGCCCAGGCTCACCAGGACGAGCTGGAAAAAGCAAAGGAAAGGATCATTGTGCATACCCGTAAGCTGATCTGCCAAGGAGACAATGTCCTGAAAGAGGTGGGAGCAAAACTATAAGCTTCTGAGCCTTTTAAACCGTTATTCCATGATCAGAGAAACACGCTGTTTACTGAGTGGTCAATACGTAGTAATCTCTGCAGGCAGCCTCCTCTGTTTGCTGTGAGTATTGGTTGTGTTGTGGCCTCTTGTGAAATACCGCAAAGTAACCCTAACTGAGAAGGAAGCCAGTTAACAGCCAATATATCGCCAAAAGCATTTCAAATCATGGTGATAAAGTGTGAAAATAAAATGCAATTCATAATTATAACTGTAATATATAGTTTAATTTTGCAAAGACATTTTGCAAAATTAAAATCCAAATCAAGTTGGATTTAAAGCTCAGTCGTCATCCTGATCTTCTACCACTGGACAAACCAAGCCACAAAACTTTAGTCCGCCACACCTTATGCAACATCCCAACTCATAGAACCAAGTACTTCATACATTTCTGTTTTTCCTGGTACATTATATGTCCAAATATCTAGACGCCGCATCTAATTAGTCAAATAAAGTCAAGTGGTCTGATTGTTTTTCCTCCCTGTAATGTTGTTCCTCAGGCCCACGGTGCAACATGCAACAACATCACACAAGACTGCAGCAGTGTGAAACAAGTGCAGAATATACAGTAAAGGCACAGAACGACTAGACAAAGCAGTCCCGACAGGCTTCAAATGATTCAGGAATTTAGCCACTTTGCTTCCATTGTTGACCCAGGTGTTCTCTTGCACACAGCTTGGATAATCTCCACAGGAAAGCACTGCCAATCACTCTGGAGCCGCTGCACATGAGCCTAAGGTCACTATGCCCGGTGCCAGGCGTCAGCTGGGTGGTATAAAGCTCTATATGAGCAGGTGGATGAGCAGGTGTCTGCACACCTTTGGATGTATTGTGTACTTGGCACTCTGTTCATCCCATTTAAATCATGTGGGGAATATAAGTATTGAGACATTACTTTAACACAAGCCTATGTTTCTACACCTAGGTGACCATCAACATGTTCTACTATCAGAGGCAGCAGATGGAGGCGGTTCCTTTGGCCTACCACAACCTGGAGCTGACCTGCAGGCCATGCGAGCCCGGCGAACCCTACCTGCACTACGTGTTCAAAACGAGCCGACGTGAGCAGCCGCTCCAGAATTTCACCTTCCAAGAGTTCATTCCACCATCCAAGAGGTGAGGAAACTGATTTGGCTGAAGCTGATATTTTCAAGCAAAGTTTCGGTCCAGGCTTGTGTTTATTCTGTGTCTGGTAAAAGAGCAGATTCTGAAAATGTTGCCGGAATAAAATGGAATGGAATTAAGTGATTATTTTAAAGTTCCAGGCCTGTTACATGTAGGGATGCAGCAATATGAGAACTGTGAGCCAATTCCCAATACATGGCTTTTACTTTCCGGTACTTTTCTGCTGACAGTGGTTCCAATACGTATTTATGAAATTAGGTCACTAGAACCAAAATGAGTATTACAGAGAAATAATATTTATATTTATTTCATATTTATTGCTGTCAGGTTACAAATGCAGTAAAATGAAGAGAATGCTGCTATGTAAACCAGCATCACCTTCTAACTCTTCTGTAGGGCAATAAATACATCATCAAATATTCATTTAAAATATTTGTCATATCTTGAACGTCTGGAGGCCGATAATTTGCTTATTAAGCAAATATCTGCTGAAGTGCTGATATGATTCCACTATAATTCCTAATTGTAGTTTGCACATCCTAATATATATATATATATATATAACAACATGAAAAGCTATGCAAGCTGTCACAAAGTTATGTTTAAGTTATAGAGAACCATGGACATTTTACTGGTTTTGTAGAATCCTCTTCATGTTTATCTTCTTCAACCTTCTCTTCATGTTTATCTTCATGATACTTTTCTAAAAAAGTAGCTGCTACTTGCTTTGGTTTCTGCAGGACTCCTCCTATGGGGCGGCGTAAAGCAAGCAACCCCTTGACGTCTCCCCAAGACTCGTTTCCCCTACTAGACGACACGAGACGTGGCAGCACCATTAGTGATGGAAGTATGTCCTGCTTTCTGCTGTTTTCACTTTTTGTTTTTTGCCTTGAAGTATAAAGAACGTTACATATTGATGTCAACTGTTGATGAACAGGGCGCATCGGCTACAGTGACAGTGAGAGCATGGGAGGAAGCCTTGAATCTCTTTCCAGTCCAGGTAATCTATCCATTCTTTCCAACCTCTCCCATTCTGTGTATTAATAAAGTGAAATTTGCTTGATTTGGACTGTTTTTTATACTCTTTCCTAAAGCCCATTTGAATCGTAAGCTGCCCAAAGCCCCTTCAACTGGAACAATGTCCTCTGATGACCTGGATGAGAGAGACATTAACACTGAAGCAGGTGAGAGAAGACGGCCCACCACCCACAGATTAGACTGTAGGACTTTGGCAGGGGTGTGGCGGGGGGGGGGGGGGGGGGGGGGGGGGGGGGGGGGG
>JBBPCX010053962.1:0-39613 GCA_037974365.1 Hydrocynus forskahlii | reverse complement strand
GGGGTTTCAACACTCCCACTTTTGCTGAAAGGTGATTCCACCCCCCCCCACAGTTGGCACGCAGACGTATTCTCAAAGGCACGCCAGTGGTGGTGCGCATCAGTGACATGGGAACGAGGCATAGTCTGCTAAGTCCCTCTGCACACTCTTTTTGAGACCTGGAAATCGCGTCCGGCCGGGGTTTTAGAACTGTCGGGGATTTTGAGTGTTCGTCACGTCATGGGCGTCTCTCAATAACTAGTTACTGTCCTACACTGTTCACTTCCACTCGCGCTGTGGATCCGAGAGATAAATGAGCGAGGGGGGGTATACAAATGTGTCAATGACAGCACATGTATCGTTTTGTAAATCGTTAGTGAATTTACAGGCGTTTAGACATTTTGTACTGCTGATATCGAGTGCCCCCCGCTCACTTATCTCTCGGGTCCGGAGCACGAGCGGAAGTGAAGTCCCTCTTGGCTGCTCCAGCTGCTTTCGGCGACCTGCTGCCCCCCACCTCAAACTAACTTAAATACCAAACCCCATCTAGTGAACACCCAATCACCACACACAATCTCTTACTCCTGATCACACTGGCAGCTGACACCCATAATTGCCTACTTAAACCTGGTGTGATCAGGAATAACCAAACCTGATACTCAGGTGGCCTCTAGTGGCCACCCACCATAACTGACCCCATACGTGACAATGGAATGTGGTTTTGCATTGTCTTGTTGAAAAATGCTTGGAAGTCTCTGAAAAAGACATCATCTTGAAGGCAGGATATGTTGCTCTAAAATCTCAGTGTCCTTTTCTGTATTATTGTTGCCTTCACAGAAGTATACATACCTTTAGTAAAAGCACCGCCATAACCCCATACCCTGACAGACTCTGACTTTAGGATTTGTTTCTGATAACAGGCTGGATGTTCTTTTTCCTCTTTGGCCAGAGCACATGGCGTCCATTTCTTCCAAATATATCTGGACTACTAATTTGTCTGACAACAATACATGTTTCCACTGGGTGATGGTTCACTCCAGATGCCTCTGAGTTCAAAGAAGTGGACACCACTTCTTGACATGGGTAACATAAGGCTTCTTTTTTGCACAGTAAAGTTTTTGGTGTATGTAACTCCATATTCCACTGCTGGACAAAGGTTTGCCAAAGTAATCAATGCAGTGTCATCTGAGGGTTCGGAGATCACAGGCGTTCAGCTTTGGCTTGCACCCTTGTCCTTTACTGCTGACATTCCTCACAAACCTTTTAATGATATTATGGACTGCAGAGGGAAATATATGTTTAAAAACCGTGTTCCTCAAAGCAAGATTGAAAGGGATTTGCATTTCAGTCATTTTCTTTACAAATTTACAACCATTACAACTTTTTTGGAATGTGTTGCAAGCTTTTCTTGTAGCTTCATTTTTTCATACATGAACTGTATGGACTGGGGATGGAATGGTATGTTTTGAAAAAAATGGGCTTAAATGGGCTCTTTAATTAACTTAACATTTTAATTAACATAAAATAACATTGATTTAATGTAAACATATAGTAACTGACATAAGTTTATACATGTGAAAAACTGCTTTAATAATAAATGAATATGCAGTTGACTTTCATCTGTGAATCAATTAAAAAGTTAACCTTTTCTGGATAAAAGACCTCTTCATTCAAGGACTATTCATCAAACTGAGGGAAAACAGTGAAAATGAAGACCAAGAGACATTCTAGGGAAACTAGATATAGTTATAGAACAGCAAAAGTATATAACATTATATCAAAAAGTATTTGGATATCTCACTGAGCAACTGTGTGAAAATGGAAGCTGTACCATACCACTCAGACACATCCTAGACAAGACTGTCCAAAAAATACAAACACTATTCCAACGGTGAAGTATGGTGGTGGAAGCATCATGTTGGGGGGATGATTCTTAGCAGGAACTAGATGTCTTGTTGGAAGGACAAATGGATAGTTAAAAACATCTGTTTTTAAAACCTTACATTTTAGCAGACCAATTATCTAAGCACCAAAGTAACACAAGAGTGGTCGAACAACAAAAAGTAAATGTTCTACAACATCAAACCAAATTAAGACTTTTATTCTGTTTCTGTATCAAACACAGCAGAGCAAATTCTCAGTGCAGGTGCCCCCAATTAGTTTGACGGTAAGAAAGATCCGAGGTCAGAGTGTGAGTCATGCCATTTTTTCCACTTCAGCAGTGACATTTCCTCAAGTGCACTCACAAATTCAGAATGATTTGCGCTGCAGGTAAGCCCGAGGCTGGGTGGAAGCCTCTGCACGTTGCAGTGGACATTGTTGTCAGTTGTCACAGACAGAACAGAGACGTCACCTCACACTGAGCAGAGTGGAAGAAAATGAGAGGCCTTGCGGAAGGCCTGACTGCTTTTTGGGTAAAGCAGCAGAGATGACTAAAGGCAGGAAAAAGTGGGTTAAAACACCACAGTGCCACAGATGTCACAATGTGTCATGACAGCATTGGTGAAAAACTGTGTTCCGGCAGATGGTACATCTCAGGGTTTCAATCACCTGGATATCATACAGTTTAAATGTATATTTATGTTTGGAGTTATGTTTACATCTTTGGCCAGATGCTTTTAAAGCAGTGGTTTACATAAATGTCTATATGCTTGTGCAAGTGGTCCATAGTACATAGAGCTGGCCAAAATATTTTGGATATTCAAATATTCATCTTGTTGTTTATTGATTTCTTATTTAGTATTTATTTAGTATTTATTTGTTTATGTATTTATTAGTTGTTAGCACTTTGAGATTGAATGAATATAAGAAAGGAAGGCATGGTGCTGCAGTGGGTAGCGCGGGCACCTCACAATAAGAAAGCCTAAACTCTAACCCTAACCCAAAACCATACCCTAACCCTAAACCCAAACCTAAAGCCCTAACTCTCACCCTGAACCCTAACCCGAAACCCTAGCTCACACACCACACCCTAACCCTAAGCCTAAGTCTAACCTTAAACTCTAACCCTCACCCTGAATCCTAACCCAAAACCATCTGTAACCCTAACCCACACACCAAACCCTAACCCTAAACCACTAACCTTAAACTCTAACCCGTACAACCAAACCCTAACTCTAACCCTAATTTAGATACAGTAACCCAAGAGCACAAGCGTACAGTGAAAAACCGCGTTGTTGTGTTGTGGTAAAAAAAATGCCTACAAATGCCTATTTTTATGGTGTAATACATTACCCTTAACGAAAATGTAAAGGTAAACCTGTAACCATTCCGTACAGTTTACACTGAACTCCTGCAGTGCTAGAATGTAAATACCGATGTTACCCCTGTATAGACTGTGCTGTAATACATGCACGGGCGTTTTCTTTGGTATGTGCTATCATTTTCTTTGGTATAAGCAGGTAAAAACAGCAATAATTAAATGTAATTTTTTAGTACTAAAAATACAGTAAAATGTTCATGTAATCACCAATAATTGTTTTAGGTTCAATAATTTACTGTTCATCCAGCAGTGCATCTTATTCAGGGGCTTCAGGAGGAGTTGTATTGTAGTGACCCGGCAGTTAAAGCAGACACTGGACAGCGTCTGAGCTCAACAGCCTCTTTTAATTTAATATACAGTAATATAAAGACTGGGCTTCAAGAAGAACAAAATGAACAAGAAGAGAAACACTCTAGATGCTCCACGGGGGAGATTCTGGACTGCAGCTTCCACAGGTGTGTCAATGGTAGCAGCCAATCAGCAGCAAGGAGAAATAAATAACGTTCTCGGATTGGCTACTTTCAAACCTCCCATCTCTGAGTATTTAACCATCCCAAGACACCTTTCTTTGTGTTCTCTGGACAGTACAAAAACAATTATAATGATATTTTATATGGAATTGTAGCTGAATTTATGTTACAAAAGTAGTAAATTATAGTTTTCTTAATAATTTAGCACTACAATGCATAAAGACTTCGGTCTATTAAACATCCACTCTCTCACTGGTAAGAGGCATCTCATCCAGGATCTCCTCTCCGACCATAAGTTGGACTTTCTTTGCCTGACTGAAACGTGGCAACAGCCTAATGAATTTGTTTCCCTCAAGAACTCCACTCCACCTGAATTTGTTTACATCGGTCAACCTCGTAACTCGGGGAGGGGCGGGGGTCTCACGATAATTCACCAGAAGCGGTTGAAAGTCCTCCCTGTGTCCGCCCCACTCTTCCACTCATTTGAATACACCGCATTACAACTCACTGGATCTTCTCACACCAATATATGTACTGTTTATCGGCTACCTAAGCCAAAAAAAGGAGTTTTTAAATGACTTTGCTGCTTTTCTCACTCACTTCTCTGTAGTCTCTCCAAATATGATAATTGTGGGTGACTTCAATATTCACATGGACAATGACAATAACCCTCTTTCCAGAGATTTTACTTCCTGTCTGGAAAGTTTTGGAATCCAACAATACATAAAATGTTCTATGCATTCTAAAGGTCATATCTTGGATTTGGTTTGTTGTTCTGGCGTCACCCACACTCACTGCAAAGCCAATTTGTTTCCTCAATCTGATTACATGTTTATCTCTTTTCTCTCTATTAGGTGACCTTGGGTTTTTGAAAGGCGCCCTCAAATAAAATGTATTATTATTATTATTATTATTATTATTATTAATGCACATTGCCTGCTTCTTCTCAGCACTGTCCTTCACATTCACTTTCTTTGGACACATGGATGGATTAGGAAACTTTTGCAAAAAAAAAGCAAGCACAAATGCTCGTAACCCGAATTTTAGCTCTCAACTCAAACCAAAAAATAGCCAAGAGACGACACATATCTCGAAAAATTCATATCTCGAAAAACTAGTTGGGACACTAGTAAGTCAAGGTACCACTGTATATACTGTATTTATAAGAGGGGCAGCTTGAGTCAAATAAGGCAGCAGCATAACTTTTTCCTTCCCAGAGCATATCCAGTAGTTCAGCCTTCTCCTTTAGTGTCTTACACTTTCTGTTGGCTTAGGTGCATTGCCAGAAGGTGCCAGGCGTTTGGCCGGCATCTTAGGGTTTTGTCAGGCCTTGTTTAAGTTTGACTTTAGGTTTTTGTGAGCTTTTATTTTGAAGGTTATATGAGTTTGGTTTATCATGATTTCCAGCTGTGTTGTATTTGCATTCTGTTTAGTCATTGGGGTTTAGGAATTGTGTTGGGTATTTAAGGGTGTTTCAGTGTGGTCTAAGTTGCTGGTCATTAGTTTGCTTTGTGTTCCTCCTTTTGCAAAGTTACTGGCCATCGAGCCTTTTTGAGTTGTTCTTGAATAAAAGACATTACGAGCATGGAAACCTGCCTACATGCCTGCCTTCATTGGGAGAGAGGGGGAATACGTGACAGGCTTTTAGAAGAACGGAATGAAAACACGAGAACCGGAGGGAAGCAGCCAGTAACTGTTAAATGATATTTTTCTTAATAATTTGGAACTAAAATGCCTTAAAAAAAAAACATTGCCACGAAAAAAGCAAAAAAAGAATGTGGAGAATAATTGCAGTTTCAACGTTATTGTAGAGATTTCCGCGTACAATTATCAGTTCGGTTCTCAGAAAAAATCCGCATTAGACTGATTCTGGGACTCCTGATCTGCGTAAAAGCGGGGGTTACTGTACATTAACTTAAATAGCAACTTTACAATGGCTGAAGCCATCTGATCGTTGAGCTGCTTACCTGCTACACCCTAAAATCCTTGACTACACAACAAGAAAACACGTATCAAATATCTGGACCCTTTACATTTAAATGAAGCACTTGGGGTTGCTCGTGAATTGTTTAGCAAAAGGATTTCTTTTGGAGAAAAGTACTTTCAGCACACCATGAGACTGGAGGCAGATTCTTTATGTGGAGAGACTTTGGAGAAGAAGTCCAGACAGACTGCCCTGGGGTGCTGTAAAGCACAGAGGAGGAAATGACACCCCTGTGTTTGGTTGTGTTCATTAATAGAATCAGGGACCCAGAAGTATACAAAGACAATGCAATTGCAAGCTTGCAAAGAAACTGTTCAAATGATCATGAGACTAAAATGCAGTCTAAGCTCTATTGAGTGCAATTACACAGTCATCAACACCTGCACATGGGTACGCTGATCCAAATAAGAAGTTCAGCGGGCAATCAAATTTACTCTTCTTCCACTTATCCCAGATGTGGTCAATTAGCCAAGACATGTTTGGAGTTAAAATTTTACTTATTTGGTTTAGGACTGGAGTTACTAGGCTAACATTGCGAACAAACATTAGCTAACAAATCTTTTTCATAAATGAGGTCTGTGGAAAAAATCCAATCAAAAATCAGTTCTCTCCAGGCCTGGTGTTGTCTGAAATGGCATTATGTGGCAGTTTAATAATTTTTTAAAACTGACTCTAAGTCATATTGAGTCCTAAACCGCATCCGCAGGTTTGCACCACCTTAATGGAGAGCTGATTACAGGGGTCTCAAACTATCAATTTAAGACAGACAGCTATCCAGACAGACAGCGTCATATTCCATCACATTTCATTTTTATACTTTTCTGTGCCTGAATATTTACGTCTGATAGGTAGATTTACCACACACTCCAGATACTGTCTCTATTTACCTAACCTAAACTCTAGAAAAACTGCTCAGGTTGATGTTTATGATGTTAAAGAAAGTGCTGCATTCCATTCCAAATAAAACCTGACACAGCATGAATGCCACACGCTGAGCGGGCATGACTGTGATTTGGCTTGTTCTGATTTAGACTGAGTGTAAAATATTCATGAATAGTAACTATATGAAAATAATATCAGTGGGATGAAAATACAGTATGTCAAAATAAAAAAGATGGAGAGTTGATTACAGTTTGAGTGAGTCGAGAGAAGTTTGAGAGATGTGTTTTTTAAATAAAAGATCTGGGTGACTATTGACTTTGTGTTTGTTAGGAACATTAGCTTTCCAGCTGCAGTTCTAAACTAAAACAGGACTGTTTAAACTTCAAATTAAAGGGGATAGAATGGCAGAGGAATAGTTCAGTGGAAAAACAAGTTTACACAGTTTTCCACTTCCATCCCCTCAAGATGTAGTTCAGCCAAAGCATGTTTGCAGTCCAAATTTTCCTGCTTTAGTTTAGAACTGGATGTTAAGTCATACTGAGTCTGAAACTGCATCCACAGGTTTGTGCCACCTTAATGGAGAGCTGATTGCAGTTTGAATGTGATGAGAGGAGGGATGTGTTTTTGATTCGGGTAACAATTGATTTTGTGTTTGTTGGCAACATTAGCTTTACAGTTCCATTTCCAAACTAAAGCAGGAAAGTCTGGACTGCAGATGAATGGCGTGCTAAAGGAATAGTTAAGCAAAAAATTAAGAACCACCAGGTGTAGTTGATCAGACAAGGCATGTTTGCGGTCCAAACTGAACTCCTTTAGTTGATTACAGTTTGAGTGGTCTGAGAGAAGTTTGAGGGATGTGTTTTGGGAAAACGATTTGCATGACTGTTGACTGCTTTTTGTTTGTTAGCAAGGGGTGATGGTAGGATATTTGCCTCTGGACCAAGAGGTCATTGGTTTGAGTCCTACTTTCAGCACACCGCTACCAGGTTCCTGAGCAAGACCCTTAACCCCAAGTTGCTCCTGGGAGACTGCCCCCTGTAGTTAGGGAATGGAAGTCACTTTGGATAAAAGCTTCTGTGAAATGCTGTAACTGTAAGCAACATGGGCCTTACAGCTCCACTTCTAAACTAAAGCAACAAATTCTGGACTGGAAAAATGCCTTGGCTGATCGATTACATCTGGTAGTTGGTGGAAGTGGAAAGCTGTAAATCTGATTTTTCGCTGAACTATTCCTTTACCACTCTATCTCCATTAATTTGCCAACCACACTGATGGAGTGCCATCATCACTCATAATGCTAAAGGCCAACCCAGTGTACTCACAGCGGATTCCCCTGAGTCACGGCAGTGCCTATTCAGCACCGAGCGCTCAGTTAGGAGAAACACGGGCCTGTTTTCGATACGCCTGAGTAGGCAGGGCTTGAGGAGCCACCGCTGTTAATTGTGTGAGCTGAAAGATGAACACTTTGCTTTATGTTTATATAACCCCCGTGCGTGGGATTGTTCAACTGTACAAACATGAAAATGTCACTGTGCTCTCTCTCTCCACAGGCTTCATTAATGTCCTGCGTTCTGCATTTAAGGCCGACTCGATCTGCCTGCTCATAAAATTACATTAATATTGGCTCACATATCTGTTTGCAGAGAGAGTGGCTATTTAACTGAGTTACCCACCACATCTCTGCCTCTTCTAAGACGGCAACAGTTTAAGATCAGTGCGCTGCGTTTATCACAAAGCAAACATTCAGAGAACACTGAACACTGAGTGAAATGTGTTCTTTTCGTTCCGTTATTTCTCTGCGCTTTTCTGGAAAAACAGAACAAAAACCAAGGTTGCATTTTAAACAAGATAAAGTAGTCCTGCCACATTCAGCCTGAGCTGAAAATGCCCCTAAACAAGAGAAACTAAATGCAGCTACAGCACTCACGTCAGCCAGAGCGTACGCATGGCTCAACAAAAGGGCCAAAGTGGATAAAATAAGCAGCAGAATGTTTTGATGATGGGGCTTGATCAAAGCTCTGCATTCAGAGTGCGCGCAAGGAAAAGAGTGCGTTGTCCTTCTGAGTAGCTACAGAAAATATCCACCGGTCTTCTAAGTGTTTATGATCATAGCACATGACGCCAGGCCTGCACGCAACGTCGCCACTTCTCTGTGCACCACCACCCCAAAGCCGGATCATTTCAGGACCACGGAGAGCGGCCAAACGGGAGCGTCACCACTGAGAGTCAGAATCAGATTCATTCAACCAGGTGGGTTACACATACAAGTAATTGGTCTTGATGAGAGCTTTCATTCTTAACAGGTAACTGGGGCAGCTGGTGGCCTAATGGTTAGCGAGTTTCCCCTGCAATTAGAAAGGCATAGGTTTGAATACCAAGACTGCTAGTGGCGCCACTGAGGTACCCTTGAGCAAGGTACCGTCACCACACACTGCTCCCAGGGTACTGTGTTCCCGGCTGCCCACTTTACACTTTATTTTTTTTTATGTTACAAGACTGATCAACGTTGTTACTGATTATTGCATAATTACATTTTAAAAGAGTAATTTTCTTTATAATCTTTATAAAGCTCGAACCATTCTAATTTCCCCCGTGAGGTCAGAGGATCCATTCCTCCATGAGTTTTTGTCCTAGAAACATAAAAGTAACACCAATAGAAAGCTTGAACCCTCTCCTTTTCAAATATGTTTTAAAATAAAATATATCGATGGCGCTTTGTAACTAGGATAAAAGGAAGCATGTGATTTTCTGTCTCGCTGCTCGCCTCAGCCTTGCCCCTTAGCTATTCAGATGTAAAACATCAATCTGAAAACGTGAATAGCAGTGGCGTGATTGGCTCATTGTGCAGCAGGAGGCGGTGAGAACACGCCCCATTTCACCACTGTAAACAAACTCACATGGAACATGTTCGTGTTACACACTGGAAAACTTTAGCCATGGATGTTGAGTGAACGGAAGATGTCGCCTGCCAAAGCTTCGCTGCTGATCCAGGAACAACTTGCTTTGGAGAGTGAATCAGACGACGTACAGTCTGATTTATCTGTAGACGACAGTGATGATGAACAGAGGCACTTTGAGCTTCATCTTGATCCAGCCAAAGACAATTACGATGAGTAAGTAGCCTAATATCTGTTTTACTAGCTGTTGAAGCTATAACTTTTGCTGGCCAGATGATCATAAGGCTAAAATCCATGTTGTGTTGTGCTCAGGCTTGTGTTTACAGTATCATGCGTCCTGCTTTTTCGAGTAGCTTATGGGGAAAATGAAGCTATATCTAGTCTTTTGCTGGCCAGATGATCATAAAATTCAATATTTTAAAAAGTGCTATTTTCTGTTCAATTTTACAGTGATGTGGAGAACATCCCCCCTGTGCCAGCTTGGAAGAGGGCACGGCTTCAGGCCAAACAGCATCCACTTTCATGGAAGACATGGAAGAAAGTGATGCAGACATCGCTCCATCAGCTAAGAACTGTTATGCTGTTTGGCCCAGTGATTAAAAAATCTTTGTATTTTATACTTATATGTATACACTTATACTTCATGCTTACACTTTATCTATACTTTTTTATTTATACTATTTTGTAACAGCAATAAGTGCATGTGAAAAATAAAAGTCTTGAACTCTGAGTATTTCAGTATTTTTAAAAGACTTAGCTATTACTAACTTTTTTGGAGCAGGGACAGGCAGACAATGATAACCACTGACACATGGCCAGGCAGACAATGACAGCCCTCACATGGCCATTGACAGGGTGAGGGGGAAGTTACAGGTTTGAAACACCCATCTAATGAATATGCATGTGAAAGAGCAGAGAAAAAAGTACATAGTCTCATTCTTTTACAAATTGCATTGAAACTACATAACATTTCTGATTGCTCTCCTTACCTTTTTGTAGCCAACACATATGTTTAAAAGGTTCAAACTTCATTAGTCTTGCTCAGGTTGTCACATTTCCCCCCTTTTCCCCATTGAAGGCAAGCGCATGTGCAGGCTTCCATGTCAGGGTTTAATCCCCTGAGGTCCAAGGCCTTTATGGCACTTTGAGGCAATTTGCTACACCTTTACATTGTTAAGTATTTCATCTGACTAAAAACCTCTATGCCAAGGTGACAAATATTGTTATATTCTGGAAAGCCTCAGCTATAATAATATATTTTTTATACTGTGTAAACCTGACATGACAAAAATTATTTTCAGAGGTAGTCAAACAAAGTGAAAAAACACACCCTAAATATACCTGACACAGCATAAACGATACTGTATATATATGTATATATATATATATACACTACCAGTAAAAAGTTTTAGAACACCCCAATTTCTCTGTTTTTTTTAATTGAAATTCCAGCGGTTCAGTGTCTCATTGTTCATTCTGCAGAAAGTTCTTCCCAACTATGTTGCAGAAGCTCCCATAAGTGTGTGGCACGTATAGGTTGCCTTGCTTTCACTCTTCTGTCCAGTTCATCCTAAAGCAGGTTTAAGTCTGGAGACTTCTGGCCACTCAATGTTCTCCAGCTCACCATCTTGTTCTTTTTTTCTAAGGTAGTTCTGGCAGAGCTTGGACTTGCTGTAGGACAAACCCGACCAACCAGGCACATACCAGAGGTCCTGCATGGAGCTACAGAATTATTTCCCACTTCTGGGTAATGTTACCATTTCTAAACCTCTTGCAGTTCAGCACTGTCCCTTGCATTTCTCCTGAGGGGCTCTAAGGCAGTAGGAGTTTGAGACCCCTGGTCTACAGGTTCCACCCTGTTCACCACTGGCTCAACTTAAAATGGGAATTCACTTATGACCGAACAGGACCGGAACCTTTTTAGTGCTGGTTGAATTAACCTGACACTGTGGCTTTTGATGGATTTGGCTGAGTATAACTTATGTACATGATAGAGAAGTCTAATCTACTGCACAGTCTCTTGAAGACCGATAATTTAAATCCGTTTTTCAGTCACGATTCAGATTACAGTGTTATTACGGTAAGCATTTTTAAAATTTTCAACGCCTATATCTGTGAAAAAGTCTTAGGCCCCTATGCACGTAGTTCAAAGGCATTTATTGCAGCAGTAAGTGTCTTTTTGGGGTCAAAAGTTAACCTTAGGATAAAAGGAGCAAAACATATAAAAAGGTTGTTTTTAAAAAAGCTGTGGATACTTTGTGAGCTGGTTAGAAGAAGCTTTGTTTCTATTTTTTTCCTCAATGCCTCCAGCCATTGAACACATTTGTGGAAGTACATCAGCAGCTAACCTGATTTAGTCTAATGAAGTATTGATGTACTGATTTAATCTAATGACGTCAAACCAAGCATTCGATGGCAATTGGATGTAATACTGGGCTTCCATGAGAACGGGTCTAGGAATGCTGTTGACTGTTATTTGTGTTAATTCTAATATTAGTATTTTTGAAGAAAAAATGTTACTGCCCAGCTAACCAGCTTTAACTATTTTTCAGGTGCCTAAGACTTGCACTATACTGTATGTGCTTTCTGGTGAATAGCGTGTAACATTGTTTTATAGGTTCTAAAAAGTGACTCTTGCATGTCTGCCTACCAAGGTACGTAACAGACCCAAAGTAATTCTGATTAAATACTATCACAAGACTCTTGTTAGTAACTAAATATTTTAATTCATTCATTTTCTGCTTAATCCTTACTAGGGTCGTGTGTACCCGGAGCCAATCCTGGAGTCTATGGGTGTGAGACAGGGACTCACCCTGCAGGGTCACACACACACACACACACACACACACAATTTAGAATTCCCAATTCACCTGACCCATGTCTTTGGACGGTGGGAGAAACCCAGAGACCCCTGAGGAAACCCACACCACCACAAGGAGAACATGCAAACTCCACACACACACAAGACCAGGGCATGGATTCAAACCCCCAACGCTGGAGGTGTGAGGCAACAGTGCTACTCACTGCACCACCATGCGGCTCACTAAACATTTTTTTACAAAATATAATTCTAAAATGAATACAATGTTAAAACGATTGTGTGGTTTAGGCCATGCCTGCTTCCAGTTTAAATCTTAATAAAGATCAAGTATCTGTTTAGAGCTCTAAACACATTCTGCCAGGGCTACACCCCTAATCTGAATCAGACATGTGTCTGGGCCTCAGTGCATAAATACAGGAACTGGTGCAGACGGTTGAGGTTAAGGGTAAAAAGTCTTTCTTAGCTATATTTAAGAATTTTAAGTGCAGGTGTTCAATGATTGTGTGATCAGTCTGTGGTGAGTGTTGGAATTAAGCCTTTACCAAGTGCTCTAGATGAGCGCAAGTGTATATTGAGGGACATTAGTGCAGTAATCGGACTGCCTGGGGGAAGAAGCTGTTACAGAGTCTGGCAGGAAGGTGAAGGGTCCATGAGAGGTGTGGGAACACTGCAGTCCATGACACATGGGACCTTGTGGAAGAAGTGCTTTCCTTCGAAGGCTCATGCACTCTGATCCCCATACTGGACAATAATGACGTTTTTCCAATGGCACCGGGCTTTACCAAGAACGAATGTCTTTTTTCCCATTACAAATAAAGCGACACATACCCAATTCGTATTGCATCACTGCTTAATATTATAATCACAGCATGGAAAGATGCCACTGTTTTTTTAATTGTCCATTAAAAAAATATAAAAACCCAACAACAGAGCTCCAACACAGAAAGCACAAGCTCAACTATCTGTTTGGGCTGAAGATAAATTTCAGTGGGAGTTTTCTATAAACAAAGTTATCTATAATGTTGTGAGAAACATGAAGTTGTACCACGACATCGCTAACAAGTTCCCTGGCCTAGGTTTTCATCACATTGCTGAAGAATACAGAGAAAAAATTGAAAAAGTCAAACAAGACCCAAAATTATGAAAGACCTTCCGCTGCTTCAACTCCATGGACATGGTTTGGGAAAGACTAGCTATAAGCTGTGGGAGAGCGTTGTGCTGCTGATGCGTCAGAAACACCGTTGTCAGGTTTAGATATACTGGAAGATTAAAGTGTGCTGCAAGTTCCATGCCATCGCAGAGCAGTTTAAGTACTGCACGGTTCCTGTATACCTATAGAATAGTGCTATGGGACAGCAGGTTAGGATGCTCTCAGTTGTCTCCCTATTTAAAGTACTGGTGATGGAAGGGGGAGCCTCTGCAGGAAGAGAAATTATAACTGGGCTTTCTTGGCTGTGCTTGTTTGGTGGGAGGAGGTGTGCTTGGTTTGTTCCATTCTTGATACTGGATGTAGCAATTGTGTTGGGGAGCGAGGCATCACCATCGCAGATGCGTGATGACACGTTGTACTCAGTGATGGCCTGAATGCTCTGCCATGTATGCTCTGCCATAAGTGTCTCTGGTGTCTAGGAAGTGTTTTTGGATTCTCTGTGAATTTTAGAGCTTTGCTTCCTGGGTCTGTAATAATCGACTGAATACGTCTAACTCATCCAAGTATACATTACAATGAAAAATTCTGGATTATTGACACTGGCCAGGAGTCCACAATTGGCTTCATTCCCTTTGGGGGGGTGGCTAGGATTACTCTCCCTCTCCCTCATCACCAACATCAGAGTGATGCTGGTAAGAACATACAGCTCCAGAAAAAAAGTAAGAGAGCATTGCAAACATGTTCAGTTTCTCAGGATTTGTCTTTTATAGGTGCAACTGAACAGCTTTGCCTTATTTTTAATAACTGCTGACAATATTTCTCCTGATTTCCAAATAAAAATATTGTTCTTTAAAGCATCATTTTAAAGGAAGTGACAAAACCTAAAAATAAGAGAAATGATAATCTAAGAGAAATGAAAAGTAATCTCTCGTTCACTCTTAAACAAAATGGCAATAATTACCTTTTTGCCATCCAACTGGTCACATTGCGAGAGGAGAGTCTTGATTACAGCAGTATTTTTATACTTTTCCTCATTAAATAAGATTTGATTCAGGTGATCACTGATCAGTACTTCATAAAGCAGAATGAGGTGCTTGTGTATGAATTTAACAGACACTGGCATGGAATAGTTGTAACAGTCATAGAGATGCTGAGTTAAAAAATAAATTGCAGTGGTCTCTTTTCCGGAGCTGTATGTCTGTTTTTTCCGGAGCTGTATGTCTGTTAGTTGACACAACAAAATTCTTGGATAGTGTTTCGAGCTGTAGTGATTCCTGAAGAATTAAATGGTGGTGAAGCATGTAGTGCATGTGGTGAAGTTGGTGGTATTGCATGACTGGGGGAGTACTGGTTAGTAGGTGGAATTGGATATGCCAAAATTAGGGATCAATTTGGGGAAAAGAAAATCACAAAATAATATATATATATAAATATTAATATATTTTTAACAGAGGCCTATCCAAGTCTGTAGCACAACTTTATTTTCAGCTCATACAGTCAACCAGGAGGCATTATTGCACTGGGGTCACCTTGTTCATTCCCATTGTTAGCTTTTCATGACGGTAGGAAATGCGAACACAGTCTCATGTGGCGTCGCCTGACGCATATAACCTGTCTGCTGTCTGTTCTAAATGCCACAGTCCCATTTTAAACAGCAGCGTCGTAAGAGTCCATCACTGCCAACTGAAACAGTTACTGCCCTGAAAATACGCAATAACAGGGCTTTTAATCACCGGAGAATTCCGGAAAAATGACGCCAGAGAGCCTTTCTGTCAGGCCTACTCAGCAGTCGGCAGGAAGCTTAAAGCGGTACTGACCAACAATAGAAGACCAATTTATGTGTGGACCCCTATCATTAGTGTGAGTGTGTCAGCAGCCATACTACTGTACTTCTTAACTTTTGTTATTTTTATTCCCCATATTTTTTGGTCCCACCTCTCTTCTGCGGCCATTTGACATACTGGCAATTCCAACACATGTGTCATGATCCGGTGAATTTTGTGGATGAGTCACCTTGTGAATGAATAAGGAGAGAAACTTGATGGTGGAACATCACCTCACTCAAGAGGCAGAAAATGAACAGATTAAAAAGCCGCAGGTAAAGAGATGGCAGCCTCATAAACAGTCTTTAAGACGCTAAAGCACAGGTCAGTTATTAAATAAAGGATGTACGTCACTGTTGTTCTGGTTTATAAAAAATAATCAGCCCAAGAATGCTTATGGCAGCTGCTAGCTAGTCTGCAAGCTGCTAGCCAGCCCAGTTAACTTCTGTCTACAATAAATGCATTTATGATTAGCCTTAAGGACACTACGTGCATTCATTTGAGAGTTTAAGTGAGCCAACCATTTTTTCTTTACCCAAAGGTTTGGGTACATACATCAGTGTCCTTAAGGCTGGTAACAGAGAGTGAGAGGTATTACTCTCAGTTTGCAATGCTATTTAAATTTAATTATAGAATCACTTTTACATTGGACAAGTTCAGGTCTGCATTTTTCTGTTTGAGGTCAAGAAATGATAAAACATATCAAAGTCAAAGTCAAATCATATTTAATGATCTGCTCTTCTAACTAATAATACAAATGTGGTGTGGATTAAAAGGTTAGAATCTGCACTTCCCACCGAGTTTCTCTGCCTGGGATAATGAGCTATGAGTGAAAAAAATGAATATTTAATCACACAAACCTTTAGTTTTCACCAGTGATTGCCCAAACTGATTCCGATGACGTATAGACCTTCCTTTGGTAAAGTTAGACTTGGAAAGCTGGAACACTTGGAAAGTTAAACTCTTTGGTTAGTCTTTGGATGATTTGGGTGTGTAACTGGCTTTGTATCTACACTTCTGTGCCAACTGAAAGCAATCCAAAAATGTTGACGCTGTCCCATTTTTAAAGGTCATTCCTGAACCTTGAAGCCATTGATAAGCAGTAAGAAGGTGCTGTCATTGCTGTAACTGCCTCTGATCTGTCATTTTGTTCTTAATGCAATCGAAAGAACACAGGCTGTGTTTCAGTGTAGTCATAGTGTAGTCATATCTTTTAATGGAATATTGTATCTCTAATAAAGTAGTTTTATAGAAGTGATTTCTGTTCTCTTTGCACAGCACCAGCTATTCAGAAGCAGAAATCTTTATAGATTCAGGAGGGAATTGCTTATGTTAAGACTGCACAGAGACATAGGGACAAGAACAATATGAAATATAAAGTCTAAATAAATCAAGTAAAAACTCTAAATGAAATAGACTATGCTACACTCTATGGGCAAAAGGACTGGGACAAATTGGGGTTTGGTCCAGGCCCCTTACTTCCAGTGAAGGACAATCTTAATGCTTCATGCGTTCAGTGTGGAAAAACTTGACTGGTCCACACAGAGTCCTGACCTCAAACCCCATCCAGCACCTTTGGGATGAACTGGAATGGAGCTTGTGAGCCAGACCTTCTCGTCCAACATCAGTGTCTGACCTCATTAATGCTCTACAGAATGAATGGACACAAATTCCTTCCAAAATCTTGTGGAAAGTCTTCCAAGAAGAGTGAAAGCTGTTATAGCTGCAAAGTAGGACCAACTCCATATTAAAATCTCTACTTTTGTCCATATTGTGTATATTCACAAATGCTGGGGTAGAAATACTATTGAAAAGTGACCTATAGTTAAGTGAATTACTAGTAACACAAATGGTTATAGTATGTCTCTGTATATAATAGAGATCATTAGTAGATCAGTAATATAGACTTAAGTTGTGACATTTAACATGGTAAGACTATTGCACATAATAAAAATAGTCATTAATATTATTATTGTTATAAGATATTGAAATATCTTAAAAAGAAAAGATTTAGCACCCAAATGGTTTCGCAATGATTTAATGGCTTTATTATCCAACTTGTTATTCAACACCTAGTAACAATCTTGCCATTCATGTGTTTTCTTGCTTAAAGAAGTGTTTTTGTCAGAACGTTTTATTTACAAATGGAAGGAAATGGAAAAACTGTGTTAAGAAATTGTGGTAAGAAATCATTTTGATCTGAACAAACTTTCTGTGCCCAGAAAGTGACACATATGAAGGCTTGACTGACTTGCATCGCTCCCTCACAGCAGCAGTTCCTGAGGATGTTGAGAGGTGAACAGCATTAAAGCCTGACATCTGTTTCCCCGAAGGCTGTAAACTCCCATCTGGGAGTTTCTCACAAACTTCTGGAAATCAAGGGCAATACGCACAGGCCCAAAGGCATGCAGGGAAGGGAAAATCTTTAACATGGGGCAGCAAGATTTCATCATATATAATGATTGTCCCATTGCATTTAGACACGTTAGCACGGGTGAGGTCAGGTAATGATGTTGGATGATTAGTTCTGTTTCACAAACACCACTCCAACTCAACACAAAGGCACTGGATGGAGCTTCATCACTTCAGATGGATACCCAGATTTCCATCAAGACGTTGAATTAAACCCAAGGAAATAAATGAAATCATGCGATTTAGAGTTCTACAGCTACAGATATAAAGGAGAACAGGAACATTTCGGAGATACATCGATTTGGTCCAGACAAATCATTTTCATGGCTGGAATCACAAATGCGATGCATTCGCAGGAATTTGCTTAATATGGTTTAATTGTGCAAAATGACAGGGAATGCCAAACAGTGGACATAAAAGTTCATGAGCAACAATTAAACCACTGATGGGCTCCTAAATGATGTGACCTGGCCACAAGGGGTTCCTGAGGAGGAATATCCTGTGAATGGAAGCTTTTCATCTGGAAGTGTCCTTTGTGACTAGGATGGAGCCAGGTATGCATAAATAAGGCAGGATTATAAAAGGGCAGAAAGACAGACAGGCAGACAGACACTGAGACAAAACCAGCCAGTAGACATGAGGGTGTACAGTTCGACCTAGAGTTCAGAGACTGATGAGATGCAGGTGATCACTGTTTCACATGCAACCAAAATAAATGCAGCAGCAGGGGAAGCCCAGAGAGTACTCCGGGGCCCGGGAAAGCTGGGGTTGTGGCACAGGTGAACACAGGGGACCTCTGCACCAAGAGGTTAGCAGGTCCTTTAAATCCTGTTGCTGTTTATTTCTGTAACAAGTGTAAAGTGTAAGTGACCATTTTTGTCACATGTGAACACACCACAGCACAGTGTGAACAGTGAGAAACTCTTTCTCTGCATTTAACCCATTCACCAAGTGAAGCAGTGGGCAGCCAGTGATGCAGCGCCAGGAGAGCAGTGTGTGTGGACTGTACCTTACTCAACGGAACCTCAGTGAAGACACTAGCAGTCCTGGGATTTCTGACCACAAGGGCAGATCCTTGACTAACAGCTCACCAGGGGATGCATCTTGAGAGACGAGTGGCACCTTTAAAGCCAGGTTCTCATACTTTTCATCTGAGTGATGAGAATTTAGGACGTCCTCAAGAAAAACTGTTATGGTAGGGTTTACTGAGCAATCAAAGTATAAAACGCTCATTAATGAACATATTCTCTACGCATTCTCTTCCAGAGAGGCACTTTAAGGTGAAAAAGCCAGGCTGGTTTTGTAATGTCATTAACATTCCAATCTGCTAATAAATTTGACCTGGTTTTAAACTGCCTAATGAATTTAGCTTTTAGAAAAAAACACTAAAATAAACATATTTAAGCCCTGTTTTGCCTCTCTAACAGTACGATCAACAGAAATACTAGATACTAGTAAAACTATGTAGAACCTCAATAGTTCATTTTTTTGTCAATTCATGGATCACAAACTCCAACTGCAGCTGATCCCTTCCTCCAGAGAACGCAGCCCAGTGCTGGGGGGCTTTATACCACTGTAGCCAGCACTTAGGATGATGGTCTTGGGCTCATGTCCAGCTGCTCCAAAGCCTTCCATTCTGTTGCATAAATGTTTTATTCTTTTGTTTTTTGGCCTGTGCTTGCACATTTTTTGTCTACATTGACCTAAACATACAGTAAACATTGTGAATGTGGGGTTTTATGTGTGATGTCTTCTCATACCCAGAATCCTGTCCTCTGGTATCCATATAGCATTGCAATGTTCTTATAGCCTGTTTTGGGCTATAATTGTGCTCTTCACTGTAATTTTAAGCTTAGAAGTTCAGAAACAAATAATGGGTTTCTGTCTTGTCTATGCAGGACAATCGCTGTAGAAATGCTACATACAAGGTAAAATAATGGATGGAACTTTTGGAAATGGAATAAAATGGAAAATACAAAACGCAGTGTAATATTGATCTATTTTTCCAATATTTTGAGACAATATCAAAATATTTTACTATTTCAGATGAGCGTAACAAGCATGACATCAGTTTCTAAACGAGTGTTTTCAGCACATGCTAAATTATTTTATACACTGTGCTCATCCCACATCATTATGAATGACCAAACCTGTATCAAATAGGACCTAATCAGTCTTGTTCTTTTGGTCTACCCTCTCATTCCTGTAGTGTCTCTAATCTGTTTAGACAAGCTTAACCTCCTGCACTGAGTCATCCCTATGTAATGAAAGTGTTGCCTTGCTGTTGTTGCTGCTGAGTCATCCCATCGCCAATCAAAAGCCATCACTGCCCAATGCGTTTACACTTAATGTTGTCATATAAATTCAGGGCCAGGTGCCCTTTCATTTTTATTGGAAGCACAGTGTGACTTACACCAAACCATTTGTGCAGATTTAGTCACTAGCATTCATGTGAAGTGAAGCTACTACTTCCCACACATTATTACCACAGGAGCCTCCACTTTGGACTTTACAATGAATTAATACAACCCTCTCAATGGAACAACACCGACATGTATTTGGAGTTCATTTCCTACAATTATGAATATGGTTAGTTTTTTATTCCACAACACTTTTCTTAATTGTGCAATTTTACAGTCTCACATGTTTGTCCACATTTTTCTATTTCTACAGTCAAGTAGCTATTCAAATGTCTTCAAGACCCTTAAAGGGGAATTTCACTGATTAAAAAAATCTACTTAATTAAAGGTTAAGATGTGAAGTCAGTTAGAGTGGTTTGATGTGAAACGCTCCATTCTAGAGAAATCCACTGTGTCAGACTCACTCATAGGAACCAGACACTCGAAGAGTTTTACGCCTCTGAAAGCTTCCTCACAATTTTTATTACATGAAATGGCTATGTATATACTGCTCTATATCTGAGATGTTGTTTATCATAGTTTCAAGAAGGGTTTGGCCTACATTGTATTCTTTAAAATCCATTCAAGCAGGGCATTGTACGGTGGCCCTGAGAGTCAAAACACAACCACATTTACAAAACACACCCACATTTCAGGAAACGCACCCACATTTCAGGAAACACATCCACATTTCAAAAACACAACCACATTTCAAAAACACAACCACATTTCAGATAACAGAAAGGGCGGAACTACACTTATTGTTTGTGACTGGACAGTACCCATGTCACTCACGACAATTATTATAGATCTGGAGTTATTAGCCGAAAACAGCCAAATAATTGTCGTGAGTGACATGGGTACTGTCCAATCACAAACAATAAGTGTAGTCCCGCCCTATCTGAAATGTGGTTGTGTTTTTAAAATGTGGGTGTGTTTTGACTCTCAGGGCCGCTGTAGCATTGTAAGGAAGAACTATTTTACTGTTATCCTCACTACATATAAAAACAGAAAACACACATGAAGGTTCACAGGAGGTTTGGATAGGTAGATATAATTGATATATTGCAAAAAATCATAGATTGCAGATCCTTCTTTTCTTCCTATGATCATTAATATATTTGTGAACATATTCTCTGATTGTGCTGTGACAAGACAATTTGAAATTTACCCTTTTAAACTGAACATTCGGAGTCTTTGTTATTATATTCTTTAACTGTGTGTTTGTATACATTTCCATGCTTGTCATAGTAAAATGGGTCCCAAGGTAAACCTGGTGCTTTCTCCACGTTTCAGTTTATAACTGTATCAAGAAGTGTAAGGTGTAAGTGTAAGGTGTCCATTTGTCATACATGAACACGCCACAGCACAAAATTCTTTCTCTGTATGTAACCCATTCACCAAGTGTAGCAGCGGGCAGCCAGCGACGCAGCGCCCGGGGAGCACTGTGTGGGGACGGCATCTTATTCAAGGGTACCTCGGTCTAGGCCATGCTGGGCGACCAGTTGCCATGCTGCCTTTAGTGCTGGATGTGAGTTTGTTTGTCCAAATCCATTACATTTTGAAAGAAAAGGCCTAATATATAAATATAAATAATAACTGACTGGTAGAGAAGCTTTTCCACAACTCTGCTATTGCTATATTTTTCGGTTTTATTCTTGTGCCCAACAGCCAAAGAGCACTTCAGAGGTCTATCTTTGCTGTCCTTGAGTGAGGCTGGGTTGGTGGGGTGCAGTGTGCCTTATTTGCTAACCGTAGAGGCAGTCCTTGAGCTTTAATCCCATTTCAGCCTGCGTCCACTGCTACAGGTGTAAATATAGCTGGCCATGCGTCTGTTCTGAGTGTGTTCCAGCTCCAGTTGCAGGTAGGAAGTTTCTTGCTGTGTGTGTGTAATCAGTCATTCTTCTTTAAGTGGTTGTGAGGCTGAAAGGGGCTGTCGTGTAAGCTGGGTGAAACAGTCCTGAAGAAGGGTACGTGGCATTTGGTGGCCTTGGACAGCCCACCCGACTCCACTCCACACGTGGCGCACAGGAGTCATGCTCATATTACACATACTAGTAGCACACACACACAGACACACACACACACACACTCAAATATATCATCACAGGCAAAACGTGACTTGACTACAGTTTGTCATGCTAAATTTGCATAGCTATGAATTGTGAGGTGCAGGGTTTAAAGGAGGTGAAGTAACTCAAGAGACAAATGTTGCTTAAGATTTTTCCTAACAAATCAACAAGCAAAGTAATTCCGAGCTGGTTTATTTGACCTTTTTTGGCAATAGTAAATGTCAATAATTTTATCTACTCATAAAGATCAGTGAGCCTACACGTGTTTAAACTAATTAAAAGGTTTACTTTGCATACTACTTTGCCACTCTGCATGTTCCTCTCCTCTATAAATAAGCATAATACATAAAAAACACATTTTAGAGAAAAACTGCATCTCAAAACTATCAGGCAATATATTTATAACCATTTTGTGTAACATCCATGAAGAATGCTTCAGACATCTGGTTCCCATCACCACCACGGTGAACAATTCTGACTTGAGCTTCACAGCAAACCACAGTGACTTTGTTCACATATTAGCCATTGAATTATGCAGAGGTTTTGCAGGAATTTGGGAAGGATGTAGATAGTAGAATCAGATAAATTGGAAGGAGCTCTTTTTTCAGTGTAAAATCCAACACTACACACACATTAATAGTGTTAGCACATGTTAATCTGTTAATACTGACAGACTGACATGCTCTCATTTGTACTTGTACTGATTGCCAAAGTGCTTGTCTTTAAGAAGGTATTTTGTACTTCGCTGTTTCTGTGAGTCCTTTAAAAGCCGTTGTCAGAAAGTACAGCGAGTCTGGAGACAGTGAACTGAGGAAGGTTTATGGAGGTCATTGCTTCAGTCGACATTTAAAAATAAAACACATTCACATGCAACTCGTCCTGCTTTGCTCAGCACTGAGGTCAGAATACACGAACACTGCAGAACTCAGTTCTACAACGTGAAAAGGGTTTTGATGTATTACATCTGCACAGAAATACAGAGACTGCCAAAGCAGATATGAAGAATGGAGGACAAGCATTGTACATCTATATACCTCTGTTTATTTGCCACAAAGGAAATTATGCAATGTTGTCCCTAACTGCTAACAGGGCCAAAATGACAATAAATCAATAAATAAAAACAGATGAGAAGTTTAAATCCAAAATGCATTACAATTTTATACATTACCTATAATTACCTATAAAACGAATAAATGTATGGTGCTATGCAAGTCACGTTTTATATTAGATTAACAGTGAGTGTTTTCTCCCAATATTATTAAATATACTAAATAAAACTAAAAAGAATGAATACAAATAACATTCTATAGTAAATAGTGATGTTATGTTCAGTATATCAGTGTAATATTTTTTTTCTTTCCATTGATTACCTGGCAGTAAAGAAGCTAAACAGGAAAGTTATACTTTGATTTGGTTCATTAGAAGAGGCTCAGCGGATTAGCAAACTGTCCCGTCCCCACGGCAAAAATGGACCCGAACTTGCGTCAGAACAAGACACTGGAACATTAATGCGGTTTTAGACTTTCTCACTCCACATTTCATCAAACAGGCTTTTATTCTATTAAATCTCAGGCAGGCCGCACTTCTCCTTAATCAAGGATTCCAGTTTATGCATTAAGCACAATAAAAGCATTTGCATGCATTAATAGCCCATTAACGTGCACTAAATATCTTTTACAGGCTGTGGAGATGGAGGAAGAAAATAAAAAATGCACGTCCTTTACTCAAGGTTTTCTTCCTCCTTCGAAACCAGAGATTTCTCCACAGATGTAGTAAAAGATGCTCACGCTGAGCTGGAAAAGAAAAATGGCTTAATTCATAAAAAAGCAAAGGTTTTGCCAAGTCGCCCACTAGACTGTACTGTGCTGTCAGAGTTACAGTACATCCGTCACTGCCACCTCTGAGTACGAGTGGCTGACGTGTTTATTCATCCCCTCCATGGCTTTCATGTGATTCACAGGGGCTGGTTTATTTAAAGAGGCTGGGATAGGAGAGAGGTGGGCTGGAGCGTTTAGCTCCTCTGGGCCACAGAGTGTGACTTTATTCTCTCGCTCCTCAGAACAATGACTGTCCAGTGAGGGCCAGGTTTAAAAAGGCTTACACGCTTCTTTTTTATTCTGTTGGAGTTTTTTTCACCTTGTTTATAACCATGTCTGATTTCATGTACCATTTTCCTCACTGTTTAACCATTTCTAATTGGTCTTTAACATTTAGAATTAGAGGCTTTTTCTGATACTGTGCCTGTAAGACTGATGGACGTACTTGACCTCATGGCCTCTGTTCGGCTGCCCTATATCGTGCCTCAGTTCATAAAGTATTTTGGGCTGATATGTGAAAATACTAGAACTGAAGTCCTCAAGGACGCTGGGAAAAATCTAAGCCTCAACTTTGGATTGTTTGGAAGGATCCTTTGAAAGGCAGTGAGGATAAATTTACTTTAGCTAGAAACAGCACGATGTATAAACTCTCTCCCCTCGTCTTGCACTCAGAAAACTCCGTGGCAGCACTTTAACGTCATTTTAAACTGAATGGGTGGACGTAACTACTTTCACTACAAAACACAATGTACTTAACCCACCTTAATTTACCCCAAAAATACACAGAAAACCCCTTCATTTGAATAAAATGGCTGTTAATTTGTGAAATCACATTTTACTGTAAAATTTTACCTTGAAACTAGATTTAAGGTGTGAAACCCCTTAATGTTAAATTTAAGCCAGTAATCCAGGAGGTTTCATTATTTAAGGGGCAAATTTGAAAAAGTAAGGGGAAAATTCAGTAGTTTTACCCATTAATCTGTGCACTTTTTCCCTTCATTTACCTTCATTTCCTGTATGGGATATTAAGGTCAAAATTAAGGTCATTTTAAGGGATGAAATAAAATGTTTGGTTTCATAGTTTTTACATGGAATGGATGTTAATACAACCTAATAAAATCTGAATGTTTTTTTAATGGATGTGACATCACAACCATGATGTACCCAAAAACAGGCTGTTTTTCAGCTTAGCTTCCATATAATGCCTGGGACAAATGTTCATCTGAGTTTACATAATACATCAACCACTTTTATGTAAAGAAACAAGCAAGGCAGCTTCCGAATGGTCAACTGGGAGAATGAGCAATTTTTATCTCACACTCTTCAATGAGCCATCACAGGAGACCATGGCTATTCTTGTTAGCCTTTTACAAAATCACATGCATTTAGAAACACTTCTGTCATCATCACTGTTATAAGAAAACTATATAATTACTTATGACTGTTTTTTATTTATTTTTCTACGCTTTGAAAATGCCATGGACTCTTTACATTATGTGAATGTTTCATGAAGTTTTATTTTCATCTGTATTGTAAAAGGAAAATGTCAATAAGTGTGAAGAACAATTTTGCCTCTCCTATAAAGTTACTGTTTCTGAGTCGGTCTATAAGTGTATGTAACTTTTACTTAACCCTGAAGCCAGGGCAGTTTCTGAATGTTTGGGGCTCTCTAATCACACCCACCAATCATACCATATTATCTGCAAATATCACTGGGTGCTAAATCATTATCAGTATCATTATGTGCCATATCTTATTATATATCATGTACAGTTTTCTTGTTGGGTGTCTCTGTCACATTGATGAGGCTGAGGGCTCCAAGGCTGCACTACAAAACATTTTAGAAAATGACAAAATACATATTAAATTCTGGTTTTCCCCTTTTAACTTCAGTACCCCAAAAGAAAAGGTCCAGTCTTGGTCCCACTGACCATTATTCAGATTTGTGGAGAAATTCCATGCACAACATCAATAACATGACCACAATATAATGTGACCTCACTTGGCATATATCACTGAAAAGCTCAAATCTACACAGAATATCCAAAAATGTCAATTTCCCTTGTACTGATGACAACATTCACATAAATGGGATGTGTTTTCTGAGGTGTCACTTGATAACACAGTTCTGAGGTGCAGTCTTAGTTGTTTTGCTCAAAGTCAACTTTTCTACACATTCAGAGCCAAATATTCTAAAGAACTCAAGAACACCTGCATTCATGTTCATTTCTAAACCATCTTTTTCTGCATGTTTAATTATGTTTATTTACTGTATTGTGAATAAACAACAAAGATTTCAATAATCTATGCTGAGAAATCCTCTCTCTGGTGTGTGTCTTCACAAAGACAAACATTTTCATTATCCTTTGATTGTTGGTTTTGCCGAATGTATGCATTTCTAAGGAGATAATGTCTAAGAATATTAGTAATCAGCTCCTGAGAGGCACAAAGGAAGGCCCTCTCTCTTCCTCCTTGGCTCAGTGCGATGTTAGCCAGTGCAGGCGTCTGTTAAATGACGTAACAGAGCAGACAGTTAGTGTGAGGGTGGAATTAAACCTGGCTATATTGGGAAGAAAACTGGAAAATGGAAAGTGTCATAACATGCATAAACATGCACAATGTGTCAGAAGTTGACAATATACACATAATACACATCAAAACCTCTGATATTCACTCTGCTCAGTCTGATCTCTAGTTCTTACAGTCTGATGAATCCTACAGTCACAGTCAAATGCACACCAAGTGGCTAATAAAAAACATGGGATATGATTGTTTTATTTTTAGGTTTATCAAGCCTCATTAGGGCTCAGGACTGACCTGTAACTCTCAAGCTGCTTGGTTTTGCGAGCTGCCTATAAAGTGACCAACAGGCAGCCGGTGGCCTGGTGGTTAGGGAGTTGTCCATGTGATCAGAAGGTTGTGGGTTCAAATCCCAGGAGTGCTAGTGGTACCACTTACCTTGAGTAAGGTACTGTCTCCATGCTCCCCCTGTTGGTGGCAGCCCACTGCATCACTGAATGGGTTAAATGCAGAGAAATAAGTTGCGATATGGTGTGTTCACATGTGACCTGGAAGGGGCTCATGGTGATAAAAATGCAGTGTTAAAGATTTTATAAATGATAGTAATTGCAGTCATGAAATCTCTCTTCCCTCAGTACCCCCTCTTCCCTTGTCTTTTTACTTACTCACACACACCCATGTGACCCACATCTACCCACATGTGAGTGTGCGTGTACCCACACACACACACACACACACACACGTTCAGACCTTTTGCAGTAGTTTTAGATCTCAAAGTTCGGCCTTAATAGCAGTGCTTAGAATGAAAGAGAGGGTTCTGATTAGACAATTCAGTCATGTCCGCTATGAATCTTAACCCTGACCACTGTGATTCCCTCACAATCACGCACACATATACACACTGACACACATAGACCTATATATAGACTTAAGTGATGGCTTTGAGGCCAGTCCATCATGTTCTCGAGAGTGAAATGGGTATTTGATTTAAAATACGCTCTAAATTTGAACCGTAAAAGTGTCACGCATGAGCACAATATGACCATAATGATAAATATTAGAGAGATAAACTGCTCTATCAATATCATCGGATCTGAGAATGGCCAATGATTCCTGCAAGAATTGCCTCCAAAAATATCTCTCTCATAATTGGCCCTTCAAGAATAGAATATTGACCGGAACAATCTAATAAGGAACTCTGAAGCATGTATGTGTTTGAAGGACATTGGTGACATTGGTGAAACTTTTTATAACATCTTCATCCGAACGCTGTACACCTTCCTGGGGTACATTTAGAGACATATGCTCATTTGTTGATGCACAGTAATGTATATTTTAATCTAACCCTTCACCAATGGTCAGTTTCTGTTGCTTGGATGTTATTTGGATGTCAGACTCCTCTCAAATTCACACTGGCACCGATGTGTGTGTAAAACCTCAGTGCCTGATTCACTCACACCCACACCACAAACACACAAACATATCACTGCTACGCTATACGGACAAAAGTACTGAGAGCATTACACCAACAGGGACTTTAATGACATTGCATTCGAATACACAGACTTTAATATGGAGTAGGTAAAAGCTTCCGCTCTTCTTGGAAGGCTATCCACAAGATTTTGGAGTTTCTGTGGGAGTTTGTGCCCATTCATTCTGTAGAGACACTGATGTTGGACGAGAAGGCCTGGATCATAATCTCCATTCTAGTTCATCCCAAAGGTGTTGGATGGGTTTGAGGTCAGGGCTCTGTGCAGGCCAGTCAAGTTCTTTATATAAAATATAAATACTATAAAAACTCTACAGAAAATACTCAACATGAAATACACTATACACAAAAGCTGGGCATTAATACTATAGATAAATTATAGATAAATAACTTACAGTTAAGTGATTTACTAGTAACACAAATGGTGTTTATATCTGACTGATTTTATGTAATGGATCACACCATGCTCAGTCAATGGGCTGACAAGTGTTGAGCATCTGAAGTTTGCTTCAGTAATTGTGTATTTAAAACATATTTGTGCTTATTTTCACCAAGAAAGTGTAAATATTTGAGGTGACTCAGTCTTTCATTTTTTGGGAGCCACATGAGACGCATTCACTCAGTTCAAAAACAGTTATGCTTAGAACAGCTGAAGCTAAAAGAAAATAAGGACAGTCAGCAACAAGGTGGATGCAGAACATCAGACGAACCATGAAGGAACCAGTAAGAAACCTGAAGATCCAAACAAAAGACACACACGCACACAGACACACACATACACCCTCATTAGCCCCATCCTCATTATGTTTGAGAGCAGACCTGCCTGCTCTCAAACATAATCTCTTTCACAGATTGAACACCCTCTGCCTACTGACCCCCTACGCTGACACACACATGCACACACACACACACACGCACACACACACACACACACACACACACGCGCACGCAGCCCCCGACTTCCTCTCAGCCTCCTACAAACAAGGCAGGGTGATCAGAGTCCACACACTCTCCTCCTCAAACACTTGAAGAGGAAGACACGAATCTGTGCATTCTCTCCTCCTTCAGTGGGTTTGTGTGTGTGTGTGTGTGTGTGTGTGTGTGTGTGTGTGACTGTCTGTCTGTCTGTCTGTCTGTGTGTTTTGTAAGAGGGTGTGTCTTAGCCTGTTCCACACAGACAGATTTCCCAGCCTCAGGAAATGTCCTGCTTTGTGAAACATCCAAAGGAAAAACTGGGTCGGAAGCCAGTCAACACAACCCACAAACAACAGCCCTCAAACATCTAACCATGACTTAGAACACCGACTCTCAACCATCTAACCACGAATTAGAACACTGACCCTCGAACATGAGTTTGGATAGAATGACCCTCATCCATCTAATATTGAGTTAAGATAGAATGACTCAAAAGATGTAACCATAGCTTCAGACAGAACAACAAGTCTTAAAGAAAACTTTCAGCTAAGGGTCTCTAGTCTGAGAGCTTCTGTCCATTTTAGCCCACTCTTCTACAGATTCTGTGCACCATTTAGAAGGAGAAAACAACAGTAAGACTACTTCAATTCTGGATGGAACATTACACCCGCTTTCTGGTACCTGGAACCTCATTTTCTACTGCGGTTAACTCTCCTCAATGTAGCTGGTGATGCCTCAAGAAACTGTGACGTCCTCTTCAACATGACAGACACAGCAGAAATGGAGAGCACTGATGGATGTACTGGGTTGAGGGATGTATAGTACCATTCTCTTAGACAAACAGTGCAGACTAATCACTGGTCCATCATGTTTTGGTATCTTCTCAGCTCACTTGAAACTGGAACAGGTCAAATGTATATTACCTTGTGCCTGGTACTAGGTACTGTGTTTGTCTAATGGAAAAGTGAGAAAAAAGACTAGAGTCAAGTCTAGTAAAGCTGGTACCATGTAGCAGAAAAGTGACCTTTGACTGACCAGCAAAATCACCAGGCCATGTGGAACATTAGGTGATACCCAGGGAACACTTGGCACCCTTTCTCATGTGTGTGTGTGTGTGTGTGTGTGTGCGCGTGCATATACAGAGAGAAATTTTAGTTATTTGGCTATTCTACATTAAACTCTGCAAAACCCATTGAAACTTGTGAAAAGCATCCTATACGTTTTATTTGCATACGTTTAATAAATTGCGCCTTATATGTAGCAGTTGTATAGTAACCTTTATAGCAAAGACTAAACTATTTTCTTTTTTCAATTTCGAACAACTTATATTCTCAGCCAGCAAAGAATCTAGGATATCCAGAAGGCCTAAAGTGACATCTTGTCTCTTAAAATGAGACCTTCCTTTGTAAATCAGCTCCTGAAAATACACAGGCATGATGTACTAAAATTATGTACATTTAAATTTCCCCATCATTCTCCTCTTCATAGTAAAATGCCATAGTAAAATCCACAGAATTAGCACTTTGTTCAGCAGAGTTTATAGAATTAAGAGGACACATTCTCTTTAATATACTTTTTACCTAATATAGCTAAATATAGACATGCCTTAACTTTGTTTTACCTTTACTTATGGTCATTCTAATGCTTATTTTTATGCTTTCTGTCTAAAAAAAGGGACAAAAACAAAAATAATAAAAAAAATACTCCCCTTGTGGGCGGTAACTTTAAGTTTGTTAGATTGTATTCAGATATCTTTCCTAAGATCACCTTTTCTTTGTCTCAGTAGAAATAAAGCAGATATTTTTGGGCTGATCAGATCAGTACTGTATTAATGATATATCAGCAAATCCTGAATTCATTCTAATGAAAAAAATAAACAAATCAGTCAAAGCAAATTGAAGATGGGTTATTGGACAGTTGAAAAGGAGACCGTGCTGATGCATTTTAAGAGATTTGTATTTATTCTGTGTGTTCTGAACATTTTCTTTTACATTAATTGAGCCATGACATCAACCAAAGTAGGTTTCTCTGTTTGCCTGCAGTTAATGGTAAATTAACTGTACAGAGCTAAATTCATTTTCTCCTCTCTTAACACCCCCAATTTTAGGCAGAGCAGATTTCTTCTTGTGTGGTTTGTTTGAAGTACAAACGCAGTTCAGTTCAAAGACATCCAAGGACAGAACAAATGAACCTTCTTGTCTGTTCTCTGCATGACTGCTGTGGAACAACACGTTTCTAATAATGTTTTGACAAGTGCACGTGTTTATCATCTCCTCATAAGCTCAGAAAACCCAGGCGTTGTTCATTATAAACATTTCACAGTGAGTTGGTTGCTCTTGTTGATTAACGTGTGTAGTTTATTTTTTTATTTTGTAAATCAGCATTGAGTTTCAGAGGTACTAAAACATTCTTCTTTTTATTATTATGATTATGATTATTACTATTATTGTGATTATTATTATTATTATTATTATTATTATTGTTATATGTATGCACCACCCTTTGCCCACGTAGCCACTAATGCAAGTGATAAGCCAAGACGAACGAAAAAGCCTTGTGCAAATGATCATGTATCTTGATTGACCACTTAAGATATGATCACTTGAGACGCATGTTAATACCAGGTATAAACAGGACCAGACTGCTTGCAAAAAAAATGCCCACTTGTGTAATTTGGTGCACTTGAGTCCTTGAATTATAAAAGCTGAAAAAGATACAAGGTCAGCAAAACACTTTTTGAACATGTCTTTAGGCCAGAAATGTCTTTAGGCCAGAAATGTCTTTAGGCCAGAAATGTCTTTAGGTCAGAAATGTCTTTAGGCCAGAAAAAGCACTAAATTCTCTATAAATCTTTACAGCTTGTGATAGTTCAAGTAAAGCTCAAGGCATCTACAAATATACTATTTACTGTATATCTGGCAGCCTGGTGGTTAGGAAGTTGCCCCTGTGATCAGAAGGCTGGGGGTTTGAATCCCAAGACTACTAGTGGCACCACTGAGGTTCCCTTGAGCAAGATATCGTAAAAGCAAGCAAGAGAGCAATACAAGAAAACGGCACTCTCAAGAGAGCACACACACACAGAATGGACTCTTTCAATGTCTGTGTACTTTTATCACTAGCAATGGGCATTTTAACTGATGTTGACAATAAATTGCTCACATTTTTAAACAATGTGCTTTTCATATTGTATAGAATTGTTATGAATAAATGCAGATACATGAGAGATCTGCAGTTCGAAAGAGAGCAATTATGCATACTTGAATGAATTAAATTAATTTTATAAATGTGATCACATTGTCTTAGAGGTTAAAGTTGGAAATTGCACGAAATTACACAGAACTCACGACTTTTCTGAACTGCCTGTAGATAAGTTAGACCAGTTAAAACCAACCATACAGCTACATACCCTAGTACTGGCCAACACAACTGACTGCTATGCGAAGTCCAAGCCTCAGGCCAAATTATAATCAGAATAATCTGTTTTTCAGGAATCACAGTTAAAAATGTTGCCAGATTCGTTAAATTTCCTCTTAACCCACAATGTACCAAACCAACAGTGGTTTACTTTCACTTTCACACATGCATATTTGGAGCTAAGAAGACATTCAGAATTTATACACTATAGTTTGTATGCTGTGCTTTTACAGACAGTAGCGCCTGCTATAGAGAGCTGTTCCCTTTCACACAGGCATTTTAAGTACATAGGGGTCAGTCACAACCTTTTCCAGTGTTTTGAAGTGATGGAAAGCAATCATCATTCAGACATATTTGGAAACAGTTCTTCCTCATCATCACCCTTGGCCTTATTTGAACTGCAGTGATCAAGTCCAACACATGCTCTGCAGGCACACACTCACGCACACATGCTCCCACACACACACACACACACACACACAAAGAGCTGGATAGATCTTGAAAGCACAGATGATTTCTTCTGTGGCCTCTTCTTTCATTGGTTTTTGTGTGCATGAAAAAAAATATATACAGAAACTCACATGGGCAAACTCCGTTCTCAGTCCATGGCCTCCCAGTAAAAGTACCGGTGCAATTTTCTACTTTTATCTGTCAGGATAAAAGATATTTTATAATGTCTACGCAATATGACGCATGTGATTCCAGTTCTGCGCCACTGAATCGACACTAAAAACTGAACTGGAAATTTTGAAGCCTCATTGACATTAATTACAGCGAGACGGGAGCCGCTCATGACATTTAATGTGTATTATGATAATGAAGTGTTTGATGGTTCTCATGGATTTCAAAAAGAGAATTAGTTGACCATTATGTAACTGATTATCCTGTTTTAAACATTGTGGTCAAATGTGGATGAATATGGGTGCTGAAGTATGGCTGTGTGCTCAGGGCACGTAGTTTAAGCCGCTAAATCAAGTCTTGGGGCTCGTCAACGCACACACACACTGACTCGACAGCCACGGAGAATTCAGTCAATAATACTAAGACCTGCACCAGCCCTGACCCACACAACAGGGCTTTAATTACTGCCAGGGAGGGAGGTGGAAGAGAAGGAGGGATAAAAGGTAAAGCAACAATGCAGGAGGAGATAATGAAAAAGATTAAGAGAAAGAGAGAGATGGAGGGAGAGGTAGAAGATAATGAGGGAGATTAAGAGACAGACGTGGAGAGAAAATGAGCGAGCGAGGCAGAGATGCACAGAGGCGGAGGGGAGAGATAATGGGACGGGATAAGAGGCAAATTCACTCAAAGTGTAAGAGCTGAAGAAGTGGACAGGGTGAACCTGAGACCCTTATGCTTTTTATGTCTTTTGAAGACAGTTAGAGCCACCAGCGCAAAATCACCCATCCAATTCAGGCAAAATAAAGAGGAATATTTAATGATCATACTTTCTTGTAGTAGTGGGCGGTATGGGCAAAAATTGGAAAATTGATTTAATGGTATAATTAAAATGTCCGGAGCCTTCTATATATGCTATGGGATCGCAATATTGCATTTATATGTGTATACACACACACACACACACACACACACACATGCAGATTTTGCTACTTGCCTTACTCACATCACTAAGAAAATATTAATTACATGCAATGCATTAATCTTCTTAAATTTTAATGTATTTTATAAATGCCTTTGAGAGCCACATTAGCTGAGAGCACAGCTTTGGTTGTGAATATGCACTGCAGTGCACACTGCCTAACATGAATGCAGAACCCAATCTAGAAAAAATAATATGTGACCAATTTGATTGGGTCAATTTATTATGACTTTGTTTCCACAGATGAGGTTCTTTGCATTACCCATCCATGAATTCAGTCAAGCATACTGTAACTGTCTGTGCTTTCAAGCAGAGTAACATACTACTTAAATGATGTTGGTATTGGCTGTTCTTTTCTAGATGAAGTACTGAAAGGACATGTTTGTTGGGTTTTCCCTACTGCTTCAGGACAGATGTCTGTCATATGTATGTTTGGGACTTTTAATCTGAAAATGTTCACAGTGTCTTGTTTCATGTATGTGGGCACAGCTGGAGCCTGTTCCATGAAACAGGATTAAGGGAAAGTCTGTCTTACTTTCCCTTGAAATAAGACAGACTTTCCCTTAATCCTGTTTCATAGAACAGGACCCTGGTTTTGTGTTCGGAGTGATTGTGTTTGTTCATTGGTTCTGGCTTTTGTCTTGTATGTATTTAAAGGGTTTTGGTTCATGTTCGTGTGTTGGTCCACCGCTCATGCACATTTCACGCAACCCTCACTTCACCTATGTGTTGGTTATTCCTTGTGTTTGGCCCTCAAGCCTTCTTTGTTCTTATTTTGTATTTGGAAATAAAAGACAAAGGAACCTGCGTCAGCGCTTCGCTACCCCAGCACGACATGATTTGGTCATATTGGTGCATTTGATCAGTTGAAAGAAAAACGAAGTCTGTACATTGAAAGGACTGAATATTCTTCTACTGAGAAACATTATTCAGATAAAGAAGCGTTTTTTCTGTGCTGTAGGTTCTGCTAAATGGTCTGGTGAATAGAAAGCTTTCGTGGTAGATATTTAACAGATACATTTCACACCAATATCTGTTGTGATAGAAGGTTCATTTTCAGAAGCACAACTAACAAGATGGAGAGTCCATTTCACAGCATGTGGCAGTTCTAAAAAGTTGCGAGAACAGTATGATTTTGGGACACATTTGGAAGGTGCACTGTGAGAGAGGCTTGAGTGCAGTCTGAAAATACAGACAATACCGAACAGGCTGTTGATGGAGGCTACACTCACCTTCCAAAAGACCTTGGCCGAATGAAATGCTAGTGTCCATGGTGACTGTTGCTAAAGAATATCAGCAGCTCAGTGCAGGTTCACATGCATCAGCATTCAGTGCAGCATTTATTGTGACCTTTCTGGGACCTCGAAGCTGTGTGTTGGGCTCCTCCCCAAAACAAAGAATACCTGAGGGTCATTAGGGGTGGAGCCCTTTAAAGACTGAGCTCCCCAGAGGGCGCTCTGAACAGAGAGGAGCTGGGCTGGCAAGTGGAGTCAGGAGACTGTTTTGTCACTGAAAGAACTTTTCCATAGGCATGCAGGAACTGTGCTGTACTTAAACTGTACTGTGATGGTATGGAACTTGCAGCACACTGATTTTCCAGTGTAATTTCCCCAGCACAGTTTATGGCTGGTTGTCGTCCCAAAACTGAGGCCATCGAGTCGAACCAGCAAAGTTTTTCTGTCAGTGCTGCTTTTGTTATTGTGGCATGGTTCCTTTTACCAGTGGAAAAGTGCCAAAATATTGCTTGTGCCCATGTACTGGCACATGTTGTTTGGATTTTGTGCACTGTGTCACATTGATAATTATGTAATTTCATGCTGCCTTTCAGTAGATGTGGGTTGTAGCAGCACACAAACTGTCGTCCTAAATTGCTGACACTGTCAGAAAATAATCGAAAGCTGTCTTTGGTCACAAGATCATGATGACAAACCTTTCTTACGGTATGGAGGACCACTGCTTAGAAGCCATGATTGTCATAATTCTTCTGAGCACAGCCCAAAATCCTACAGTGTATACCAGGCATGCAAAATAATGTATGCAAATAAATCCATAGTTTGCACCTGTGCGTGGTCTCTGTTTGGGGCATCCTTGGGTTGTGCTTGGCTTCCCAACCAGTGTAATGTGGCCATTTACACATCAGTCTGCAAAAAGATGAACCACAGTGACAACCGGTGCTATCAGAAAGCACCAGAGTGCCATAACTGAGGTAAGAAGAATTGTATTTAATGGCTTTGTAGTAGTAAAATAGAACAAAAAGTGCCAAGAAATGAAAGCGGGCAATCCAAAAATGTGTAACTCCCAACAAAAAAGAGCAGATGATCATGCAACATTAAGCAGTAATGGGAACACGGATACAGAAACAGACATGGCACTGCACACAGAGGCCAATAAGGAACTGGTGTCACGTCTCTCTGGCTACCGTGAATGAGAATAGGGTGCCCTATATAGAGGCCCACCAGAGAAAGGGAAGGGAAAACCAGAACTCCCAACAGTTTGGACTCTGTCTTACGAGCCTCCACTCAAAATATAGTTTCCAGCCCCGAGGACTCTCCCAGCTCCCGATTCGGATGCTGGTGACCTCTGAGACTGTCTACACCACACAACCCTGCGCCTCCCCAGGCACATTCGAGCACTCCCCTGTCCCACACTGACCCTTCCCTTCCATTTTTCTTCAAAAAAGCTGCACCACCACCTCACCGTGGTAGTTGTCGACGCTCTTTGTTTCTCTGTGTCTGTGTTTAAACCCGCTAGGTGGCGCTCCAACACATATCAGACCCATATACCTCTGCAATGCACCAATTTTTTTACCACCAACAGAAGTGGCATGTGCCTCTCCTTCACTTTCAGAAAGCAGAGAACAAACCTGTGTGCAGTACCAGTGGGTAGACACTGGGACATAAAATATCTTCAGAAAAGAGATGGATATGTTGAAATCCATTGACGCTGCTCTAGCACTGACTCATCAGCCACCATCAGTTTCGTCAAGTCTGTGTGGTTCACTATGCACTCAAGGTTAGACTGAAAGCATAGGTAGACAGAGTGAGATTTGTCATTTGTCCTGATAAGTTCAGTGACTCAACTCTCTCCGTAGTCAACCATGATTCCATGCATTCTGTGTCACTCATGGAAAACATGGGTTTCAGAAGACTAGAGCTCGTGTGCACACTTGTATAAGATAAGATAAGCCTTTATTAGTCCCACGGGTAGGACATTTGCAAAACTCTGCATTCAGCCAGATTTGAACACAGAATATTTAACTTCCAGCCCAGTGCCCTAACTACTCAATGGCATGTACCTGACTCTCAACTCTAAACCCTAACCACTAAATAGGGTTAGGCTTGGGGGTGGAAGTCAACATCACTACATCAAAAGACTTAATCTGTTTCAGCCATCAACCTCTTTACACTGCTTTTGTCTGCTATGTTCCATGCAGAGTCTACCTGGCAAACATTGCTCATTATTGCATTTTAATGACTAGCCAGGATGCCCAAAAGCCGTTTTTGAAAAAAACAGCAGTCCTCAGTCGACTGTATGAATTCAACCTGCATGTCCAGCAAGATTTTTTTAAAGAATTTATTTCACTGATAGTAATGGTGTTTACAAGTCACCCAAAAAGATCTGTACCGTTGTAGATGCACCTGCTAAAACAGGTTAGCTCTGCTCTTTTTGGTGTATTCATTCCAAATTTCATCTGTATCTTGAATCCACTTCCACTGCTGTGCTCCAGCTTTCAAAAGAGCCAAAGAACAGCAGCTGTCGCAAAGTTAACGTATTGTGACCGTCATCAGACTGGCATGTGGCACTTCATCCTTCACATGAGATGAGGTAATCTTTCACATTCTACTTGATGGACTGGAGCAAGGAAGAGTGAATCTGTGCTCAAATTAATAAACACTGGCCATCAAGTTCAGAGACTGTAAATTCCAACAGTACTCATACTGGTGGAAGTTTAATCTCCACACAAACCATTACAGTAAAAGAACTACAATATTTCCATATGTACTGTTTGTAGTTCTCCAAAACAGTAGCTGGAGTGTGTTCCTCATGTGCACAAACTAACATCTGTGTGTTTCCAGTATTTTTTCTTTTTTTATCGAACCAGACCACAACATTAATTCAAATGGGCTAAAATCTCACAGAATAACATTTTTAAATCTTATTATCACAGATCCCTGAATTATTTCTTAACTTATAGTTAGATAGGCTGGTAATTACGTTGATTATGTAGTTGATTTATTGATATATTGGCTACATTGAGTAATCAGTTTGATTGATTGATTGTTTGATTGTTTAATTGATTGATTGATCATCTACTTACCTGAACGAGTGACTGAGTGAGGGAGCGGCTGAGTGTGTGAAGGTGGTCTGTGATGAGTCAGTGTAACGGGCGGCTCATTATGCAGATGATGAAAGGAACTCTGCGTTGTCAAGGTTACCCTCATCATGTCATTATAGTGACAGGAAATACAGATAATGATTCATTCGAACTCTGACCCCTAGTGCCTCCTCATCTTTCTCAAAAGCTCATTCTCTCACTCTCTCTCTCTCGCTCACACACATAGTTCTACTGCTATCCAAGCAAGCTGCCAAAGGCATTCCATCATTCAGTGCCTGAGAGGCTCTCAAAATCACATTACCCGCTTAGACCTGTGTGTGTGTGTGTGTGTGTGTGTGTGCATGCAATGGTATAGTTTATCTCATAGTGTGCGTGCATTTGCCAGCATGTATGCTGGCATGACTCCTTACATGTATGTGTGGGAGTTTGAGTGTCATCAAGCCCCTCTTGTAACGTCATAGAACATACTTTTGACTGTGTGTTGCGCAGACTGTGTGTGTGTGTGTGTGTGTGTGTGTGTGTGTGTGTGTGTGTGTGTGTCTGTGCTGACTGCAATTACAGCAGACAACACCGGCCCATTAAGAAGGTCACTAATATAAAGATACACACATACATGTAATTAATGGGGAGTTTTAAAAGTGTACTAGGGCAGGTTATGCTCCAGTTGTATAATTCTGAGAGTGGAAGTGAAGTGCATTAATGGACTGGGTGCCATACTGTTGGCTTGGATTAACAGAGATGATGTTCTACTAGCTGTGGAAAGAACACTGGACTCTGGGAACACAAATGCAATCAGGCAATGATTAATGACTCCCACAGGTGATGTTCTCTGGGGGAAACACATCATCACCTTGTTTTTGCTCACTTATATCAAACACATCACAGAAGCATCAAACAACATGTATCTATCACTATTATATCCATTCATCCATCACCCCTCGGGCCACAAAAGGGAGAATAATGGTCGTGGATGAGATAAACAGACATAGGTCTGTGTGAGCAGCGTAGAGGGAAGCTGAGTTATGTTGTAAAGAAACTGGATCTTTCTGTGAGTCATGGATGCACAGTTATCTTAGTATCTAAATGAGAGGCTAATAATTGCACCACTACAGTCAAAAGCTAGGAGATCAGTGATAATCATTCATGACCATCATATTACTATGTGCATTGGTAACTCTTCATTACATGTTAAAATAAATTATGTAGAACTCAGAAGGAGCTTCAGTCCTCAATATTAATTACCCAGGACACGACACACAATGTTAAACTGTTCATTATGACTCAGACTGAACTCTCTACCTCACTGTATTTCACCTGTCTCTCTGCCTCAATGTACCTCACCTGCCTCTCTACCTCACTGTACCTCACCTG
>JBBPCX010053951.1:0-12500 GCA_037974365.1 Hydrocynus forskahlii | reverse complement strand
TAGCACATTTATATATTCAGATTTGAATCAGACTGGACCACCAGGTCGCGCCCTCTCAGTGAATCCAGATATTAATATCTGAAATTCATTTAGTTGTTTTATTGTTTGTTTTATTATCTGTAAAATGAGTTTGAAAATGCAAATTTTATTTCAATTGCACTTATTATAAACAGCTGCTTTCATTGCATTTTAATGTACGTAACCTAATGGAATCTGATTCAAACATTTCTATTGGACTTGTTTACCCAAAACTCTCAAAGTTATAAACAAAAAATATGTAAAATGCTAAAAAAAATAGATATTTATGAACCTTTGTTAGGACCGCTGTATTTATCTGCTCTGTATTAATGCTGGCATTCGCACTGAGTATAAATCATTTAAATTTGAATATGCTATGTGTCTATAATGCACATAGTCAATAGAATGCAAATCTGAAATGTTTGTCAGTGGCAAAGTTCATTTTTGCTAATTAAATTTAGGGTCCAACTGATAAAAAAAAAAAAAAAACATTTTTAAACAACAGATATTATATATACATTTAAAAAATATTTAATTTTACATCCCATAGGGCTGTCATTGATTAAATTACAAATAAAGTCATCCTAAAATTGTGTTCCAGATTACTTGCAGTCACATGAACACAACCAATAATAGAAAAAATAAGGGTGGTAGGAGCCTAGTGGGTAAAACACTTGCCTGTGAACTCCATGCCCACAAGGTTGCAGGTTCAAACCTCCCCACTTTCTACCACTGTGTCCTTGAGCAAGACACTTAACCCTCAATGTCTCCAGGAGGACTGTCCCTGTATGTAATAACTAAGTCACTCTGGATAAAGGTGTCAGCCAAATGCCACTTTACCCTTAAATTACCCTTCATTTTACCTGTGCATTAAATCTGTAACTCCAAACACATTCGTGAGATCCTACTGGGGTGGGTTTCCTCCCTCTCAGTGACTCACACTAATGCTGGGTGTTACTGGCTCCCCCTTGTGGAGACTACTGCATAGTGACCAACACATCTTATATTTATTATCCAGCTCGCAAAGCTGTATTGAGCTGAAAAAAAAAATAGTTTGGCTCAATTATAGTGTTTTAGTAAAAGCTAAGTGGCCCCTTATAGTCACACGCGAAGCACACAGTGTGAGAAATTCTTTCTCTGTATTTAACACATTTAACCCATTCACCAAGTGACGTAGGGGGCTGCCACCAATGTGGGGCGCCGGGGAGCAGTATGTGGGAACGGTGCCTTGCTCAAGGGAACCTGAGTGGTGTCACTAGCAGTCCTGGGATTCGAACCCACGACATTCTGATCACAGGGACAACTCCCTAACTACTAGGTTTTTTTTGTAGCGTTTTAAACTGAGTAATTGTGCCACTCCTAACACTCCAAAAGTTTTAGCCAACTGTGCTTTCAGTTCTCAATATTCAGTTTTCTTACGCGCAAATTCAGAAATAGTGTAAACTTTGTATCTCTGGGCACAGAGTTAACCATACTTTTCCATGGTTTCTGTGAATTAGCTCTATTTTGTCTTGTTTATAAACAGGTCTCTTCATTTAAAATAGTTTGTTACGTATTTTCATATTAAAGGTCAGGTGTGTACGTGCTTGCTAATTTTCCATGCTGATTATTGGCAGTATTTGTTTTGATAAAACGTCCGTCTCTGATATTATATATGGGTTGGGCCCTAATTAAAATATTTAACTTTTACCATTTAAAATACCTCCCAAATATAGGTCAAACTGTCCTGCTTTAAACAGTGTGTTGGACAGTAGGTGGACATGCAGGAGAATTTCCTTTTACAGGGTATTTGTATACACTGTATGGACAAAAGTATTGGGGGACACCTATTTGTGGACCCAGTTTGGGGAAGAACCTTTTCTTTTCCAGCATGACTGTATCCCAGTGCACAAAGACGTGGCTGGGGGAGTTCAGTGTGGAAGAACTTGACTGGCCTCACAGAGCCCTGACCTCAACCCCATCCAGCACCTTTGGGATGAAATGGAACGGAGATTGTGATCCAGACCTTCTCATCCAGCATCAGTGACTGACCTCCTAAATGCTCTACAGAATGAATGGACACAAATTCACACTGAAACTCCAAAATCTTGTGGAAATCCTTCCAAGAAGAGTGTAAGCTGTTATAGCTACAAAGGGAGACCAACTCCATATTAAAGTCTATGGATTTGGATGTAATGTCATTAAAGTCCCTGTTGGTGTGATGGTCATGATGCGTCCCAATACTTTTGTCCAGATAGTGTATGAGCATGTTTACCTCATAGCGATGTTCTTCAGTGTGTATGAGGCTTGATTGTACAAAGTTCAGTGTTCAGTGTACTGATGCTGTTCTGGATTCTGAGGAGTGCAGCTGGGCTCCCCCGTTCTGAGGGGATGTCGTGGTCTCTTCGGATCAGAACTGGGCCGAGATAGACTCCCCTGCTGGGTCGGGGAGGTCCTGACTGACATTATGGGGCAGTTTTCTGACCAAAGTTCTCTTGACCTCTCAGACGAACAGCGTGGTCTTCAAGTCTGTGCCCGTCTGAACATTTGTGCTTGTCAAGAAGAAAACCTTGCACCTGTCAAAAGCAGAAGAAGATCACTGTTGGCTTGAATGTATGCTGATTAATAAAAAAATGGCCTTTTGTACGACTGATCGTCTTGTGTATGTTGGTCTATCATCTTTTTTGAAGGTCTTGTCTAGGTTTGGACGGGGAAACAGCAATTAGAGTTAGCACCTTAGTTGTGTCCGAAAAGTGCACTCGCTCACTATGTAGGACAGTATGTAGTGAGTCAGCCATTTTGTAGTGTTGTGCGAAATTTCAACTGTCAATTTCACCCACTAGTTAGTGCACTACAAAATCGCCCGCAAGACCCGACAAAATCTAGTGTCCAGACACTGTACACTACATGAAGGTAGGATGCTAACATTAGCTGCTAGGTGCTGTCACAATATTTACCATTTGATTACGCCTGATGAGCAAAATACGTCTCAGACGCCTCGCCCTGATGGCATTATGTCTTCTCCTCTGTCTCAGCAGCAGTATCTGGCCAAGTATTATCAAAATTAATACTCGAATTGGATCCATATCTCCGGAAAGTTAGCAAGCTAGGATAGCTACTGAAAAAGCTTTCGCGAGATAGCCAGTTTAAAAACCTTCGGTTACATTGTTTTGTATATATATATATATTGTGCATGGACGTAACTTGGATAGCCACGATTTATTTGTATTTAAAATGTACTGTTAGCATAATAAATGCTGCAATCCCCATCATGTTAGTAGGCTACTCCAGTGCTGCAAAAAAATAGATATGCACAGATTTTAAACGTTGCTGTTTTTTACAGTTGACACAAGTAGAACGCAACACAGCCGTGTCATAGGTCCACATGGAGAGACAAGACGTGTGCACTATTTGGGCAACAGTTAGTAAAAACGAAACATCCTGAGTGTCCGAAATTAACTAAACGTCGCCTCCCCTTGTTCACTAGTTAACTCCCCTATATAGCAAACACTATGTAGTAAATGAGTGAGTGAGTGAACGAGTGCACTTTTCGAACACACCTCTTATTTTCCCCACAGTATTTTCTTACAGTGTTCTTCGCTTGACATTTTTAATAATTATCGTTAGTAGTATTAATTATATATGATCATAATTATTATTATTATTATTAACTATTCATCCTATATATTCTTCATCATTATTATTATTATTATAACTATTTTTTTTATTATTATTATTATCTTTACAGTTGCTGCAGCTCCACACAGACTGAGAATGAAATTTACAGGCAGACCTGTTCAGGTGGATCATCACACCTGAAAACTGTTTACTCTGATAAATCAACATCCCAGACCAGCATCAAATAATGGAAAATGATCAGTTTTACTGCTGTAAAATGTGAAGCTCTGTGGAAAAAAGGGAGATAGGAGACAACAAATATTTAACCCATTACATTCAGCACTTAACACTGCTTTCAAGAGTTTTTAGGTTTTTTATTTATATGCAGACTCTTCTAGAAGAGTATGTTTAAATGTTGTCTGCCTTTTTTAGACGCTCGCGCTCTGAAAAAAGAGAGAAAACAGCAAGCAACAGCAAATGTTTATTATATATAATTAAAACTTTAACACTGAATAAAATATCTTGGATGTGTGGGTGTGAAGACTTTATCGGCTGAGGAAGAAATGAAGAGGCTGGAAAGCCGTTTCGGGGAGTTTGAGTTCACTCTGTGGCTCCGCTAGTGTTAGCCTGCTAGCTGAGCTCAATCTCTGAAGAGTTTAGGCTTTTAACTGAAAAAGACAGACCTAATTTCTGAATGTTTTCATTCATTAAATACAGTAAAGTTATGTCTTACTGCCTTATGGTGTAAGTGTTTAATTATTCTTCTCAGTGTAAAGTGGAACACAACGTTCGTCTATTTTAAAGGGAAGTTTAGTCCTTTAGACACTCAGTAGGTCTAGCTACTGAGACTCTGACTGAAATGAAACTTTAATAGGACTTTTACATTTATCTGACAGTAAAATGAGGCATTAACAGGACTCTATGTTCTGTATGCCCTGACCAGCAGGTTCTCAGGAGCGGACCTATGAAGGAGAGGCTCCTCATTATCAAATCAAATCAAATCAATTTTATTGTATCATCATGTGTCACTGGTACACAGGTAAAATTCAGGTGAGTGAAATGCTTCAAAGAGCAGCAGCAGTATGATAATAGATATACAACATATATGGAGGTGAGAGAGAAAATATTTACAACATGCATTTGTAAAAACATACAGTATAAAGTATAAAGTGAAAATGTGCCACAAAATACATACAGTATAAAGTGTAGACATGTTAAGAGTAAGTTGTTCATATGTACAGAATATAAGCAGTGTAAAGTGTGGATGTGCTAAGGCTAAATTGTTCATAAGTGCAGAATATATACAGTATAAAGTGTAGATGTGTTAAGGGAAAGTTGTTCATATATACACACAATATATACAGTATAAAGTGTAGATGTGTAAAGAATTGGTTGTTCATATGTACAGAATATATACAGTATAAAGTGTAGATGTGTTATGGGTTAGTAGTTGATATGTACAGGATATATACAGTATAAAGTGTAGATGTGTAAAGAGTTTGTTCATAAGTACAGAATATATGCAGTGAAGTGTAGATGTGATAAGGGAAAGTTCATATAAACACAATGCCAAAGGTGGAAAGTGCAATGAGTGGGTGAAGTCAGGACAGGGTGCATGTGTGTGGTCAGTGGTGAGAGTTCAGCAGTCTGATGGCTCGGTCTGCTGGTCCGAGACCGGATGCTGCTCTGCCGCCCACCTGATAGTAGCAGCCTGAACAATTTATGACTGGGGTGGCCGGGTTCTCTGAAGATTTTCCCTGCTTTCCTCAGGCACTGCCTGGTGTAGATGTCCTGGAGGGAGGGAAGCTCGTCTCCTATAATCTCCCCCGAGCACCGCACTACTCTGCAGAGCTTTGCGGTTGTAGGCGGCGCTGTTTCCGTACCAGGCCATGATGCATCCACTGAGAATGCTCTCATCCACTGAGAATGCTCTCATCCACTGAGAATGCTAAGGACTGTAGAAAGTCCTTAGAACGTGGTGGCTCATGCCAAACCTCCAGCTCTGCTTCCTTTTTTTTCGTCAGTGCAACTGTCTCCAAACCATCAAACCAGAAACACAGCTGGTCTTACTACTAACTTCTACACCTTCCCTTTCACTCTTGCTGGTACCTGCCTGTCACAAATCACTCCTACTCTTCTTCACCCATTCCACCCTACCTGTACTCTCTTCTTCACCTCCCTTTCACACTTACCATTACTCTGGAAGGTTGACCCCAAGTATCTGAACTCCTGCATCCTCTCCAGCTCTACTCCCTGCATCCTCACCATTCCACTGTCCTCCCTCTCATTCACGCACAGGTATCCTGTCTTAGTCATACAGACCTACATTTTTCTCCTTTCCAGAACATATCTCCATCTCTCCAATGTCTCCTCAACCTGCTCTCTACTCTCACTACATCTGTAGAGCTCTTTCTGAGCATGAAACCATTCTGCTGCTCACTGATTATAACATCTCTTCTTAATCTAACTTCCACCACTCTTTCCCAGTACTTCATGCTGTGGCTGATCAACTTTATCCATTTGTTACCACAGCTTTGCACATCACCCTTAATCTTGAAAAGTGTTCCCAGTACACTTCTTCTCCACTCATCAGACGTTCTTTAACTCTCCAAGATAGTTTAGTGCACAGGCATCGGCGCAGCGTGGTCATCCCGGACACCACCTCTGCAAAACGGAGGGGAAAGAACAAGAGAGGATGCCGTGGAGGAGCAAGTGTGAGAGGGAAATGAGCAGCAAGGAATAGGCAATGGGCTGCTGAGCAGTGGAGGAGGTGGTACAAACCATACCTTCTGTATCTAATGGGCAACGTGAGATCACTGGTCAATAAGAAGGGTGAGCTAATGAAACGAGCCAGACACAACAGACAATTTGTGATTGAAAATGTATGTGTTTTACCAAAACATGGCTGCATGAGCGTATTCCTAACTCTGCTGTGGACGCTGCTGGCTTTTCGTATGTTCAGGCAGACAGAACTCGGGGTGAGAGTGGAAAGAGCAATGGGGGAGGACTCTCTTTCTTTGTTAAAGAGTGATGGTGCCACCTGGGTCACATTGTGATTAAGGAACGCAACCCAGACACTGAGCTGTTAACAGTGGGGCTGCGTCCGAGTGTTTTCACATGTCATCGCCATTGTTGTTTACATTCCTCCATCAGCCAATGTGATGACCACTTTGTGACCGCAACACTCCAGTCAAGGTACCCAGATGTGTTTATCCTCATCTCCAGTGACTTCAACCACTCTTAACAGGACACTGTGCACCTTCACAGTTTGTAGACTGCTTCACAAGAGAAAACAAAGACACTGGACTTGCTGTATGCTAATGCCAAAGAGGTATACAGCTGCACAGCTATCCCACCTCTGGACAGATCAGACCACAACTTGGTGCACCTACCTTCCAAACCTACCTCCCACTGGTGAAGAGGCAGCCAGCCATTATCAGTACAGAGAGGGAGTGGTCTGAGGCCAGTGTAGCCCTACAGGACTGTCTGGAGACAATCCATCACCATCAACTACCCAGACTCCATCCTGCCAAGGCACTGGGCCCAGATGGCATAAGCCCACAAGTAGTGTTGTGTGTCTCCCAGCTATGTGAAATACTGCTGAGGATCTTCAACTTGAGCCTCAGTACTGAGAAGGTACCCGTAATGAGGAAAACATGTGTCTGGTTCCTGTACTAAAGAAGGTGCGACCCAGTACCCCTTCAGACAATAGGCCAGTTGCACTAACCTCACACAGCATACAGGTCTACGAGAGACTGGTCCTGGACACCCTCATGCCTTGGTTGAGGCAGCACAAGGTCCCCTCCAATTCACCTACCAGGCCAAGATTGGAGTGGATGATGCCATCATCTACCTGCTGCACCGTGCCTAAAACCATCTTGACAAGGGGATGCACTTGCAGCTACAGGGATGCAAGTCTGACACAGTGCTGTGTAGCACTGGAGAACCTCAGGGTACAGTTCTGTCACCTTTACCTCTTCACCCTGTACACATCCGACTTCCAGTACAACACAGAGTCATCCCACCATCCTATGCTGTCTAGCTACGCTCTCTCCTGTCACAACTTTGCAGTCTCCAATCTCATTGAGACTCATCCTCCTACGTAGGATATAATCCTCTGTGCATCTTCTTCCATTCTTATACGTCACCCTGTGATCCTCTCCCTTCTTAATATGTGTTCACCACAGCCATTTCCATCCTCTTTGCAAAATCCACTACCATCTGACCTTCTGTATTCCTCTCCTTGACACCATACCCGCCCCTCACATCCTCATCACCCCTGTTCCTTCACCAACATGTCCAATAAAGTCTGCTCCAATCACAACTCTCTCTCCCTACTCTCCACTACTTCATCCAACAACACTCCAGAATCCTTCTTTCTCGTCCATCTCACTCCCAACCTGCAGGGCATATGCACTAGCAACATTCAGCATCAGACCTTCAATTTCTAACCTCATACTCATCACTGTCTGACACTCCTTTCACTTCCAGAACACTCCTAACATCCTCCTCCTTCACAACAACACCCGGCTTTATCTGTCATACTGCCAACCCTCAAAGTCTCCATCCTCATTTCTACTCTTCTTCTCTTCCTCCACTGCTTCTGGCTCCAGACATACTTTTCCATCCTTCTTTTTTTTGTCCAACAAAGTTTTATGCCAGATGCCCTTTCAGATGCCCCCCCAGGCTTGGGACAGGCACTAAGATGGGCTTGGGACGCTGGCTTGTGTACCTCCAGTGGCTGGGTTAAACCTTAAGCTATGTAATGCCGTAATAAATTCTTGAACTAATTCATTATTAACTGAACAAACTGTAGACTCATAGGGCCAGTCCTGAGCTTTGTAAACTTACTGTCCCTTTCAATTAGTTTTGCATGAAGAAGTTCATACAAACATTCCTAGATATAAAGAGGATTTCAGCTGATTTTAAAAATATTTCTGTATTACCCAGTGATTGTAAAGTATTAGGAACGGTTCAACACTTGAAAAAAAAAAACATTTAACGCAAAAAACTTTAAAATAACTTTTTGTGAGGGAGTTTTTGGAGGCATTAGACTCTTTAGGTGGCTGGTTCTATTCACCAACATGTTGAACAATTCTGCCCATAGCTCTAACTGCTCATAGCTCGAACTGTGAAGTGTATTAGTGTCTTCTAAACCATGTCCATGCTATAAATGCAAATGAAAGTAAAAGGCATTGCCTTGAACTGGTTCTGTGCAGAACACTGAAAAACTGGTGGAATTCCCCTTAAATGACAAGTTGCCGGAACAGAGTGGAAAACAGGTGCATCAGTATGAGGAACTGATGTCTGTAGGAGCCAGTGCCACTTTCATGCTGCCACTTCAGCACACCACAGCATAGAAGATGGCACTGGCCACTGCAGACTCAGCAACACAAAGAGACTAAACAAACTGATCAAGAGAGCTGGCTTCTTGACACCATACCTACCCATCACCTCCTAATGACCCCTTTTCCTTTTACCAACATGTCAATTCAGATCTGATGCAGTCACAGCTCTCTCTCCCTTGGCTACACTCTCCACTACGTCATCCAACACACTCCAGAATCCTTCTTACTAATCCATCTGACACCCAGGACATATTCACAATATATAACATATATAACATATAACAATATTCACCATCACACCTTCAATTTCTCTTTCACCTTTTCACCTCCAGAACACTCCTAACATACTCAACATTCACAACAACACCTACCCCATTTCTCCTTCGTTCTACACCATGATAGAAGAATTTGAACCCTCCTCCTGGCCTTACTTCCCTTCCACCTGGTCTCTTGCACAATATATCCACCTTCCTTCTCTCCATCATGTCAGCTACCCTCTCCCTTTACCTGTCATGCGGCCCAACATTCAAATCACACATCCTTACTTCTTCTCTTTCACTCTTCCTCTCCTCCTGCCTCCGGACACACCTTCGCCCTCTTTGGCCAACAGTAGCCCAGTGCTCCCAGCACCCTGTCAGCTAACAGTACTGGTGGTGCTCAATGTTAACCCGGGCCTCGACTGACTGATCAGTGTGGGAATTTGTCTGGTCGTCCCCATATTTGACTTGGCAAAGTTTTACATCGCATGCCCTTCCTGACCATCCCCATTTACCTGGGCTTACACTGGCTTGCGCACCTCCAGTGGCTGGGTTAAACCTTAAGCTATGTAATGCCGTAATAAATTCTTCAACGAGTACACTATTTACTGAGCAAACTGTAGACTGAGGGGACAGACCTGATCTTGTAATGTGAGTCACTAAGAAAATACACTCAGTATAATGACTTGTAAACTTACTGTCCCTGTCAACTAGTTTGGTTCATACACGTTCATACAAACGTCTTCCTAGATATAAAGGGGATTTCAATTCATTTTCTTGTCTTACATTTTTGCATTACTCAATGGTTGGGATGCATTAGGAGCGGTTTGAAACTTACCGACTCCAGTGATTACTAATTTCTTTACAATGGGGTGAATGGAACCAGAGGTTGCCTCGTCTGCAACTCAATTCTGACCAATTTATCTCCTCTCCAAACCCACCAGCAAGCCTACAACTGTCTGCTGACTGTTTATATGGAGGCTGGTGATGGTAAAATATTGTCAAATCTGAACAAAATCACTTTTCTTTGGGGACTATTTTGACTCACGATGCGCTGCGTGTTTCCAGCCACCATGAATGGGTTTAAAAAAAAACATTTAACGCAAAAACCTTTAAAAGAACTTTCTGTGAGGGAGTTTTTGGAGGCATTAAACTCTAGATGTCTAGTTCTATTCACCAACACTGTGAACAATTCTGCCCATAGCTCTAACGGCCCATAGCTCGAAGTGCGAAGTGTATTAGGGTGTTCTAAACTGTGCCCAGGCTATGAACCGTGCATATGAAAATGGACGTAGGAGGTACTGCTTTCAACTGGTTCTGTGCAGAACATTAGAAAACTGGTGGAATTCCCCTTTAATGACAAGATCGCGGAAAAAGGTGGATATCAGGTGCAGTATATCAGTATGAGGATATCAGTATGAGGAACACATTGCATAAAGAAAATGAAACAAGGTTCTGGATCCACTAAAACATGTGGGTATGTGGTCATTGTTTCTTCTGGCACAGAGCCCGAGTAATGTTCCATGTACTGTATCGGTCATGAAGGGTGGTATAAAGAGAGACAGAGACAGACGCCGCAGGTGAGCATCTTGCCCCACACATCTTTTTATAAAAGGGTTCCACACTGTAAGAGAACTTGGCTTTTACATCCACTCACACTCATATCTTTACATCCACTCACACTCTTATCTTTGTGGAGTGAAGTTCATTGGTTTCTCACATTTTACCTCTAAGATGACCTCAAGAAAGGGCAAGCAATGGGTTCTACTGGCTGCTGGTTCCAAAGGCTGGAACAATTACAGACATCAGGTAGGATTTTATGACTGAGCCTAAACTAGCACTGCAGAATGTAGAATAAATGTAGAAAAACTTCTTATTATGCACGGAAACCCCTCAGAAGAATCTTCTCGCCTCTTTCAGTAACGTGTTTTCTCCAGAAATCAGAGGAAACTGGTGTTAGGACGTGTCGGGCCACAGTCTGTAGTTGAATCTGTAGTTGATACAGTAGAAGTGAACCTTTCTTGTCTGTTCTTTAGGCGAATGTCTGCCATGCCTATCAGGTGGTTAAATCTAATGGCATTCCAGACGAGCAAGTCGTAGTGATGATGTACGATGACATCGCTTACAATGAAGAGTAAGTTTACATCTTTTTTTATGCAGGATTGGGGAAGGACCGAATTTAGATGAGGAACATTCTCTTTTGAAATTTTGGATCTGTTTCAACAGGAATCCATATCGAGGAGAAATTATCGAGCCCGATGGCAGAAATGTTTACACAAGTGTTCCGAAGCACTACACTGGAGAAGTAGGTGTTCCTTCAAACCAGTAATCCATTCTGCCCTGGTTCTTATGTCCTGCCTGATGAGGTTCATCAGCTGATTACCGAGCTCCTCGTGAGCTGGAGCAGATGTTCTTCGGCTGAATTTAAATCTGCAAGTTCATACTCTTTAACTAGAGCCTTCCGAGCATGGGCACCTTGTAAATAAACACATCATTATCACATTTTTACAGGACGTATCATTTCACAACTTTCTGGCTGTGCTCCGTGGAGACCAGACAGATGTCAGACAACAACCAGGAGGACGTAGGAAGGTCTTGAGAAGGTCATCTTCCACTTCGACTACATTCATCTTTAATAAATCGGTCGAAAGAGCAAAACTTAAAAATTTTTTTTTTAAAACTGTCACATTTACAAAACGGCCTGCTGTTTTCCTGAACAGTGATGAAAACGACACAATTTTCATCTTTCTGTCTGATCATGGGGGTCCAGGAATATTCAGCTTTCCCAACAAGGCAGTAAGTCGAGTTTTCAGAGTTTTCTGAATTTGACACGTTTAAGACAAACCAGCTTAAAAATGCCTTTACCAATTTCAGCTCCACGCATTTGATTTGATCGAGACTATAAAAGAGATGGTGAGCAAACGGAAGTTTTCCAAGGTCAGTAATTGCATTGACAGGAATACATTAAAATGCTGTTGTTGGTTTTTTTTAAGTTTTAGAATATAAATTATTTACATATGTTTTTAAACTTTGCAGATGGTAATTTACATAGAAAGTTGTCATTCTGGATCAATGATTGAACACCTCCCAACAGATGCACAAGGCAAGTTTCACAACAACAACAACAACAACTACTATAATAATAATAATAATAATAATTATTATTATTATTATTATTATTATTAACAATACTATTATTGTTGTTATTATTATTATTATTATTATTATTATTATTAATTATAATAATAATAAATAATATGTTTATGATTTCCATTTCCAA